>WHPZ01586652.1:0-21000 GCA_016617965.1 Macrosiphum rosae | reverse complement strand
ACATTTACAGCTTTCAATTTTTTTTAGTTTTTTTTTCTATAAATATCAATAAAGTTTTATCTGTTGGGCCAAAAAGTGTAAAAATTTAATACAAAGCTCCTGATATTTTGTTACAATAGCAGTTGAAAAATATTAAAAATTTTTTTTTAAAAATTTTTATAAGCATTTAAAGATCGAATTTTGACAAAATTTATCAAAATCTCGAAAATTATCAATCATTGTAATTAACAAATTATAAAATGTCCAGTTTTTATAGCTAAGGATTGCAAATTCACAACAAAGGTTCTCATAAATAGTTCATACTGTAACCAAAAAATCTAAAAAATATATGAGCACAGTTATTTTGTACAGACAATTTAAATTCAAATTTGGACGAAATTACATGTTAAAAAACCTAAAATAACTATTTTAGTTATTTTGTTGTGATTGAATAATATTATTCGTGAGTACTTGAAACTTCTAAAGTGTACTATTATATATCTATGATAGTATCACGGTTTTTGTTGATGTATAACGCGTTATAAGTACCTAATGGATATTGTGATATGATTAATTTGGAATTTATTATAGGTACCTATTATAGGTCAATTTTTTGCTTAATACCATAGATATGTATATAATATGTCTTGTACGTAGACTGACATACCGTCTCCGCTCAGAATCGTTTTTCATATACAATGATATTATATCGTTGAATTCAAATTTAATATCATCCATTATACAGTGACCCACTACTGTACAGCAGAGCGACACCCACTTACCCACCTTTTTTTTTTGAATGCATCAACTCTACCCTGAAGTGACCGAATTTATAATTGAAGCTTTCAATGCACGTTTTTATACGATATATAGGTACATCATAAATATTGCATACACGGTTCGTGTTGCAGGATATATTGTTCCATATCGCGTTTCCGGAGTGCCTGTCCTTATTTCGTTACTATAATACACACGCCTATAACGAAATAAAAACTGCTACCTGCTTGGACAATCAGTTGCAATTTGTGTTCACGTAAAACTTTTCCGTTCGTTGAGTTTTTCAGTTCGTACAATGTGTTTTATTAGTGTAAATATTATATAGATAAGAACGAAGGTGTATTAAATCAATAATCTATATTTGGGATCGGATATTATCAACAATACATTTCTAAGAATAAAAACGCTCGAATCCACTGTATTTTTAATAGGTACCATGAAAATGCAGTGTTTTATTCGATTGCTCAATATACGTTTGTATCCTAATGTTATAATATACACAATAATACAAAAAAATAATAAAATATGCAAAACGCAGTAATCGTGCTGTGATTTGTATTTGATTTATAGTCATAAAAATAATAGTAACGCATTTTTATTAGGTTTAATTTCTACCTGACATTTTACTCGTTTAAAAAAATTAATACGTTTTCTGAAATTATGAATTGTATTATTTCACGATTTCAAACTTAAAATAGGTAATATCATTTTTTATTTATGTTATCAGATTATTATTATTTAAGTAGCTGAAAATTAAAAACTATATATTATATAGAATATATATACATGCAAACATATTATTGTTACGACCAATTTTTAATGAATAATTTGTCATATTCTGTGTTATTAGATTGGGTCTGGGTGGCATATAATATGTATGAACAAATGTTTGTGCAATTAAAAAATGATTTATCTAAAAATATGATACCCAGTGTTGTTTTAAACAAGGTCTTTAGTTGAATTAATTACTATTTACAATAATACATTATATTAGGTACCTACGAGCATAGGTTGTTTATTGGTATAAAAACTCCGAGAATGTGTCACAATAAATTCACTGAAAATGCTAATAAATTTTCATAACAACTTTTTGCAAGTGTGTGTGTATAATGTGTATATGTTTGAGTATGATGAAATATATTATATTTAATATTTACGAATATAAAATTGTCTGTAAATAAGAAATTCTAAAAAAAAACACTGTGCGTTGGTAGAATATTGAATTATGTCAAATAAAATAAAAAATAAATCGTGATAAACTTTAACAAACAAGTTCATATTTGGACTGGTAATAAAAAAAATTAAGCTCAAAACCGTATGAAAAATATGACATATCAAAAACTAGAGAATTCCGTCCAATTAGTTTATGATTTAAGACATATTTTTTTCCCCGTTTAACCAGAAATGTTTATGCTGTCAGCTATATATCGTTGATATAATATTAAGTATATATATCTACAACATTTGTATCAGAAATAAAAAAAAATTGTATTTTTTTTATGTTATTTCTATATTTGTTTTTATTCAAAGTTCACTGTAGATCATTCCGTATTATACATATAGATAGTATTATTATTTCGTGTTTCGTCTTTGTTTTTTCCCAACCCGGATATACCGTCTGATTATATAATATTATATTGTTGGATCTCGTATCGTACGATAAAATAAAATAATTAACCAAACTGCAGTATCCAACACATTTCCTGTTGGTACCCTGTACCTAATCAATAATGAATTATCGGTACTATATCTGGAGTAAAACGTTATATTTCGCCCCGAAAAAAAGGAATCAACGTATAAAATACAGTGCGCTATACATCGGTATATATGTATACCTCAGTTCACAGACAATTAATATATAGTCATCGGTGGACCTCTCTTTGTGAACTGATTCGACCGAGATGGGTAATCCACCTGTGGCGGTTTTGATATAGAACTTGGTATATTTTTGAACGTGGTTCAAAATACTCTCTAAACTTTTCTTCAGATATCTCTATATATAAGAACAATTTCCGAAACTTTTTTGTCAAACTCGGTTCAGTATATAGTTTTTGAGTCTATAAGCTACAAATATAGAAAACATATTACTATCCTTTTGTCATGAACGTTTGAATATAAGAAATAACAAACAATAAATTAAATATAATTCTCGATTTTCTTAAAAAAAAAATCTACAAATATTTATTTTTTTAATTTTAATTCTATAGGTATTATACCAATGGTGACCCTACATGGTCAGCAAAATACTATTTGATTTTGTTTGCCTAAACGAAATTCTTGTGTGAGCCACCCTATATAGCAACACAGCTATAGTATAGTGATTGAAAAAAGAAGCTTAAGACACCCTCCGAGTCTCGAGGAATCTATGTTGATATATATATATAACTTTTATTGAATATTCGGTCCAGTGGTTTCTTGATTCTTTTTTCACATTTGTATAATATTATATCATATAGCTGATAGGAGATAGAAAATAGATATCTTTAATAGTATACTTGCCTAGTGCCTACCTATATATTTTAACCCTATCAGCTATCTGTTATTTTGTGATGTGCATATAATATCATGCGTGTGACATACCTTTTATATTATTATGAAAGTGCATAGACCATATATTGTCATAACTCATAAGCAAGACCTCGCCAGGCTGCTCATCGTGATGTTTTTTATGTGACGTGCAATATGAGTTCGGATTTTGTCCAATCCCGAATTAAAAAGAGGCGTACTTAAAGGCGGCGGAGATACAACTCGGTTGGCACAACAATCATCGTCACATATAGACGTCATAATAATATATAGGACACAACCGCTGTTTTGACTCGGTATGGCGAGAGGATATTCAGAGAATTCCAAAGGCTGCAGCTGTATGAATATAATAATAATAATAATAGTTAGTAGTAGTATTTTATTGTAGGGTGTTATTATATAATATAATACACCTATAGGTATATATATAAGCGATTATGCCGAGTAATACAATAATATGTAGTGGTCTTTGCCGATTGTTTTCACGGAAAACCGACGTGTCCGGTGTACACACACATTAATCATCGGTCAACGGATATCCGAAAAAGGCGGATTCCGACCGGCGATTTGTTGGCAACCGTCCAGTACGCCCACGGCCGTAAAGGCTACCGCCGCAGCAGCCGCGGCAAATGAAAACGTCGGACTTAGCATAAATCGCGCGTTGGGCGCACCCCGCAGACAACTAGTCTCATATATATATCTATATAAATTATATAGTTATACGTATATGATAATAATTGTTATATAACGAACCAGTCGCGTCGACGGCGTGTTGGACCGGCCGTCAAGTGCCAGACACACTGCACACAGGTGTGTGCGTAGTGGTGTTGGATTTATTGCGAACCAAATATATTCGCCAGAACACGAAACCGCCGTTAGTTGTTATTTTCTTCCTTCTGTCAAGCCGAACAGATTTAGTGAAAAACGCGTACGCTATAAAACAGCTATAACAACGGTTGTGCGGATGTGCACAGGTAAAATTATTAAATATTTTCTAATATTTCCGGTATAACAATATATCGTTATAATGAGTTATGACACATAGACGCAATATACGTTTTTACTCGCGAATGGGTTTTCAGAAATTCGTTGTGCATTGATAATTATTGTGGTTTTAAATTACATACCTACCTACCTAACTAGATGATACACTTCATTTTTTTAAATTTTGATTAGACACTCAGACACACTCAGTCCTTATATAACTTATATGTATAATTCACTGTATAATATTATACGCTTGTACATGTGTAATATGGACCGAAGTATATTTATACACCTATACATACGAGTTTTTCTATTGGTAAGGTTCGAATGGGAAAACGGTCAACAGATATTTAAATAGTATACTTAAATGGAGAAAGGAAATCTCTCTGACCAGAATGTAATGTTATAGTATAGGAACACGATTATGGAATGTGTATCACTATTCAATTATAATTTATTGAACGATAAATTATTTATAATTAGTTGTAGCTTGACAGTATTGAATATTATTTATGTGATATACCTAATAGGTACAATGGTACATTTTATTAAACTTCATTATAATATTATACGTTAGGTATTATAAAATCAATAAGTCGAATGTAAATATAGCGTAGGAAGGTGTAGTTGTTATTATTATTATTTTTATTGAATTTGCATAATATTAGTATAGGTATTACTCGTATATAAGACGATGCACAATAATATGTAAAAGCACTTCTACATTTACGTGATTTATAACATAAAACACATATATATATATATATACCCATACTTATGTAACATAAAAATATATATTCGAGCATAATCAGACCATATAGTTGGGTCATCCGTGGGGTCCGGGACCAGTAGACCGAGTAAAAGCATGGGGGAAAAAATAAATAAAGGAAAGATTTCAAACTGCAGTACCTAAGCCCGGTGGGCTTGCGACGGGAAAGCATCCGGTCATACTTTACTTTGGTATGACAACGGCAATATGAGGGTTAAAACGTGTTTTCTTTCGGTCGTGTCGTTTCCTCGGCGCAACCCTTAAATACCGTAACGAGTTCACTGGCCTCCGAAAAAAATGTGTATACACATACCAGATTTAGGTACCAGCGTGTAACGTATAGATACTACATATAAATACATACAATATACATACCTATATACGTTACGTTATATAAGCGTTAAATGAATTTCTCGATGGTGTGCGTAATTCTATTCGTTTGATTTCGCTAACAATGATTTTTATCACCCTGTGGTGTTTATTAAGAATTCTCCAATCCATTATAGTATTATACATCACAATATATACGACAAACGTGTTCGTTGTGTAAGCACGTCATTATTTTAAATTAGGTGCGCAATGTCTAGAGATTTTCTTAAATTTCCCGAAGTCGACGATGCTGAAGTTATTACTTATTATCACTGCAAACGCAAGGCTGCAAATAAAATAATGAAAATAATTGTTGTTTTATTTGTCGTTTTCGAAAAAAATACTTGCATACTGGTTAACCTATATAAGTGTACGAAAACTGTATTATATTATGTGTCGTGAAAAATTGATTTCTTTTCGTCGTCTTACGAACGGGAAAAATACAAAGATTCCGATATAAATTGATTCGAAACTTTTCCGACGACGCGAAGAACAAACAAAACTTTTGACGAGACTGCAGTAGAGATAGTTGTCTCGTCTGTTTGATATACGCGTGACTTTTCTAGTGTTGTACGCGACGACTTATACAATAATAATATACGATAATATAATAATAGGCACACGTCATTGTCTCATTTCGTTCTTCTTTTTACACGTACGAGCACATCATCATCGCTTGACTATAATATTTTCCAATCACCCACGCAGTTCAGAAAAGTCGTCGTGACGTTAAATCGAGTCCCAGAGATCACACCGACAGACGAAATTAATAATAATAATAATAATAATAATAGAAATAATAGACGTTATCAAATGGCCGCCGCATATTGTCCGACACGTCTTCTTCTCAGCGCCCCGACTTAATATTACAATATTTATTGACGGATTGAAAATAATAATAATAATTTATCATTTTTTTTTTTTTATTATTCCATCAAAATAATATTATACGATAAATTAATACGAAAATCTATACGGTTAATAATTATTGATGTTATTATTACCTATAATAGGTAGGTTAGGTACCTATAACCGCTCAATCGCGGTCGTCGGAACATCTGTTCGCTTAGGTCCTCAAAAGTAACATTTTATAGACACACATGCCCGCAATATTAATATTATACCGATGTCGAGATAACGAGGGCAACTACTACTACTTTAATACTATCACGACGACGTGATAGACTTATTTATATTTTTTTAACAGCCGAGTTAAATACATGTAATTTTTCATAAAATGTTATCAATATGCATCTAAAGTATGACTAACCGCTCGGATTTGAGCCTTCTTTGGAATTCCTCCAGCAATCTGGTTTATTTTAATTCAAATAATAACCAACTTTTTTTCCTTATACCTATACATATGAAGTGTAATGCTTCCCTAGAACGTCAAAACTAAAGATTATAATTACAGTATTTCGGCCGGCGTAATTAATGAGTAGGTGTATATCATAATATATTACGTATATATAATATAATAGGTATATTACTTATAATGTAAGTTATTCAAAAAATGATAATAATAATAATAATAATAGTGTAAAGCAAATAATCAAATAAAAAATTCACACTCATCAATTACACCGAACTCTAATTACCGTTTGCTACGAAAAAATATTAATTTCAATTCATTACTATGTCCGAAATAGTTTAGTTTTATTATGAAAAAAAAAGTCAGCTTTATTATTCCCACTCCGTAAAAAAAAAAAAAAACGAAAATCATAATATAATAATAGTATACGCATATGTATATTACTAAATAGGTGCAGCGTACGCGTGTTAATTTTCGATAATTTATTCCTTTTACGAAACACTGTCATTTCGTGTATTCGAAATTAATTTACATTCTTAAAAACAAACGATCTCCACTTATAATAATATAATATTAGTCTAAAGTAGCTGTATATATATATATATATATACGAGGTATTCAATGCAGCTGGACGTGGTGATCCTATTCAACGACGTGCGTGTGTTCGTATTAAGCTGAACACAACACTCCACCTCCGTCCAACATAATATATAATACACATCCATTTATCGTGAGCTTAAACTATATAATCACACTTTGTTTAAAACGTCATTAACGGCTCTACAATCTATTTAAACACAACGCACGCGGTACCTATATACAGACCGACTTGAACTGTGGCTGCATAGCAGTATATAACATTATAATACCCTCAAATCTATATATTACGTTCACTCTTGAAATGTACATCTACGAACTCCCATGATCGAGAAATCTGGGCTAAAACTATCGGTACACATTAATAGATCTAATAATAATTGTAAACCGATAACTATATATGCTGCTCTTCGACCCGATTAGTATTTAATCATCTGGAGAACGAGTTTTCATTATTATTTTTTTTTTTTTTTATCAACTATAATATAAATGAACTACCTTCATCCCGCGATCCCACCAACTATCTTTTACAAACTAGATCTACATAATAAATTTCTCAGACGTGTTTGTTCTACCGGCGTGGCGGCAAGCATGCGATGTACCTACGTATATTATAATATTTTATATGTAACACATTCTCGTTGCAGTGCGATAGCGATGAAGTGGATTTTCAAGTCGGGTGATTGGACGGAAAACGTACAAATTAATCGTCGAAAGATATAATACATACCTATATTTCATTTTCAATTATCCGGAAGCCTATATAATTATATTATATAACATATGTTAAACCGTTATACCGCTAGTTTGATTCGTACAAATAATAAAACAGACATAATATAGGTACGAATCTGCAATTATTTTTTTATTATTATTATTGCTGTTATCATTATTATATTGCCCGGTCGAGTCATACAGTGGTGTATCGCACGAAAGCTGCACGAATTATATAATAATTAATAACAATAAATTTGTAAACTGGCTGAGTGCGCTTGGAGACTCATGACAGATGGAATGAAATAATTATAATAATAGTTACTTCTCGTACTTTATGGGGCTTATAAGTACCACTCCGATGATATCGATTACCCAGATGACAATAATAATTAATATTATATACGAGTTAAGGTCGATTTACGGATCGTCGGCACTGCAGCAGTATAATAAGTAATAACTTATAATATACAACTCCAGTCTCCAGAATACTATTATCTTAAGTCAGTCTATGCCTACTTAATACTTATATTGCAATATTTGTAGATTACAATAATATAATTATGTGTTACCTCCAAGAGTTCGTAAAGACGGTTCGGGTAGAGTTCTTAAAGTAGTTTTCATCGAAATCTCATCGATTTTCCAAAACATCCACGTACAAACGGCACATCATATGTTATATTATTCATGGTACAGCCACTGTTCGTGGGTCTAAGAATGACGGTAGTGAAAAAAGGAGGTCAGTCAGAATAATATATTTTATCCACCGTTTTCAGATTGTTTTCAGCAGTTGATAGTTATTTATTCTTCTACCAAAGGCTATAATATAATACATGAATAATTATCGATTTGTTATTAGTATAATCAATTAAGTGTTATCTGCAATCTCACATCGTATTTAAATGAAACAATGTTAAAAACAATTAGTATATTTTATTTTTTTTGGGGGGGTGGGACCAACACTGTCATTTTTAGATGGCCATCTTTGAAATGGCTCCCCCGTCCATTCCCCTCTCCAACTACGCTCGACGAGCAGGTGAATGTAAGCATAGTCGCGAATATTATAATACATAGGTACTTTAGTCTCGTTAACGTATGCGTGTCGTTAGCGAACAGTATAGGAAATATACGCATTGGACCGTCGGTGCTAAGTTCAATTTAGTCAAACAAGATTTGGCCGCGTGGCCCGCCGAAACCGGAAAACCGTGCCGCTCCCACCCTCGTGGTGGCTCCCGGAGCGAAACGATCTCATCGGCTTGTTATGTCATGTACAGGTACGCCGGCTCTCATTAAACGGCCAGAGGTTTGTTTGTTTTTTCCCTGCTCTTATACACATTTATACACACACAAACACACACACACACACAAACGAGCCGCGTGGATTCATTTTTTGTGAGTTTCCCCACCAGTTTCTTCTCGTATACGGTCTTTATTTATTTAATTTTTTTTTTTTTTTTTTACCTTACAATTTAATTATAGTAATCAGAGCAAGGCACCGGTCACGTGGTGCCGGATCTCGTGTCCGGTGACGTCACGTAATAAGACCTCGGGGCCCCCGGACCACCCAATGATACTATATTTTCGCCTCCTCCTCCTCCACCTCCTTCGGTATAATTTTTTCTTCTTTTTTTTCTCCTTCGGTCTCAGGCCGAGCCCCACCCACCCCCTAATAAGCGTGGGCCGTCACGACCGGTAAATACCGCATTGTCTCTTCGCCCTGGGAAGGCGCCACGGACATTCCGACCACGGAAGTGTAATTGTGCTGCTGGAAGAATCTCGTTGTGTATACATAATATAATGTACAATCGCCATACACGACTTATAAGCAAGCAGGTGGAAATACGCATCTTTTTTTTTTTTATTTAATTTTAATACCACGTTAAGACCTCGTTGTAAGCACTCTTCGTGCAGAACATTCGTCCTACGTCGGTTGTTATAATGTTCTCAATTATTATACTATCGTAGCACTGAACAATATGATTATCTATTTGATGTAAGACTATTTTATTTTTCATTCGGGGTGAAAGTACTTCGGAATTAAGCGAGTTCGCCTTTTTTAAAAACTATTTATTTTTTAAAATCAAGTCGCCATTTTATACATACACATTTTGAATACATTACGATATGTAATTCATCAAAAAATACATATAAAAGAGGCACTGGTTATAAAATAATTATAACCTTATCAAACAAATCAGTGATTTCTAATAAACGTATAAACACAAACGTAATGACATTTTCATTAGATGCTCTAGCAATTGATAATGAAAACTGGGAAAACTTTTCTTTACCATAACTTTGTTATATTTTCAAATTTTTTAACACACCGAATACTATATATATTAGGTATTTGTTTACCTTACTACCTGAATATTAAGTGCCAAGTAACGAGCACTACGCCACTACAGTAAATGTGTAAGGGAAAAACTTACGCGAAGGGTATCTTTTCATAAAAAAAATACTGGATGAAAATACTTCCATTGTTTTTACACCAAAAAAAATACACTTGGGCCTTTTTATAATTTAACTAAAAAATAATAATGTTTTTTCATTATACCTTAAATCAATTTAAGAGTGTAGTATAAACATCGAATTATGTAAGGAAAAATACAAATAGTTGCGTAGAATAATAAAATAAAGTTTATATCTGTGCCAATGTAACATAATATACGAATAGTAAATAGTTTATAAAAAAAACGATAATATGTACATTACAATAGATTATATAATAGGGGGTAAAATGAGTGAATGTATAGTTCATCTTTTCAATGTAGTTTTTAATGAAATTGCAGACAAAAATCTACTAAAGCTCGTCCTGCAATTGATTTAACCCTCAAATCATTACTAAATAAGTACAACTGTTCAGATGTATTCGTTTTATGGGCAATGTATTTATAATATAATATTGACGTTATCGCTTTACCCTCGATCTCGTACTGGATAAACAAATTTGTGGATATAGAAGTATTTTACATCACCTATATTGACTTCAGCTGTTACTTTCGATTAAAATATTGTTGTCGAAATCATCGATCGTCGTGGAATTTTCGTTATAACACCATGTAGACGAACAATACCGCGATATTCGACACAATTTTAGTGCACTGTTCACGATTATTACGTGGCGCGGTTCGGTTCCTATGAACATATTATAGCTTCGGTGTTTTTCGCGAGAGACTCGTATAATATACGTGCGTTCAGCTGTCGTATATTATAGAGATAGTGTATTGGAGCTGCGGTGGCGTCTCGTGAAATATCGCCAAGCTCTGCCAAAGTACTCTGAAAAAATATCGCCAGATCACACATTACTGCACGCCACCTCCACCGCGGCTTACCAGATTAAATTAACCATCTGCTAGTGCGTTTGGTATATTATATATATATATATATATATATTGTTCTCCGCTGCTGCAGCGGTTCTCTCTCCGCCACGCGAAGTTATACGACGTGTTGTTTTTTTTCTGCTCTTACGATTTCGAGCTGTGTGGAAAAAAACCAACTTGGCGTATATGCCCGCCGCCAACGACGAACCCCGGTGGTGCCAGCCGAACCGAAGGAAATTAACTGCCGGTTAATTTATGTGTCTCTCCCGCACTTCTGTGCTCGTGTGTATATCGTCGTGTATACCGCGGCAGGGACGGAGTGAAAAAAAATAAAATAGAAAAGAAGAATATCCGGGAAGATACCGAAAATAAACGCGTTAATCCCGGCCAGCTCGCAGCTCACGGCACTCACGCACGACACACGCACGCACACACGTGTAAGCCATTTCGGCGGGTGATGTAGAGGATTTTGGAATTAACCGAACGATTTGTCTCTCTCGATCGTCCTCCGACGCAGTGCTCGACAAATTATGTATTATAATAATATATATTACAAACGTGCACAGCGGCGGCGGCGGACAAATCACTTGAACGGCGCGCCGTATTCTGCTCGTATGGTCGACGTTAACGTGACGTTTGCAGCGGAGCCGGGATTATGTAAGACCGTGGTTTTTAGGACCGGGGTTTAGAATTAGAACTACGGTTGTGTTTTTTTTTTTCACTCTCTATTTTATTATTATAACCGAGAGCTTACTAAACGCGTATTTGTCAACCAGCACGTGTTTTCGGGGGCGGTCCCCTAAAATGTGTGCGCGTGTGAACAATGCGCCACGAGAATGTCATATTATACGATTTTGACGGGTGTGAAAACAGCCTAAAAGCGAGAACCGGAAGACGGTTTTTCGAACTATTATCAATATGTATACAAGAACATGGGCGATGGTAGTTTTTCATGAACGATTGTATTATATTTCTACATCCAAGACATTTCAACCCGGACACGTTTACACAATTCAACGGGTGTATAATTATTATATTATTTCATTATGTACATATTATAATAGAAATATTTCTGAAAACAGAAAAAAAACTTCATAATAATATTGGCGTACTACATAAAGTATTAACCAAGATAGTTGACGGCCAGTCGAGGAGGGATGGTCTTTTCGAAAAAATAAATGTATTTGTTTCACCTATGACTTGTTTAAAGACTAAAAATTCCAATGTCATGTTTATCGATTCGTCTTGTTCACAAATGAAAATATGTATAGACCCTACTATCAGTATGTAAATTTGCTTGCGTATTTCGTCAAGTTTAACGCAGTTTTTCACAAAAGTTCATAAATTACAAAGAGTAGAGACACTACACGTGGGTACGTCTCCAATATTATTCCTAGCTGTAGTATACACTATTATTATAATATTGTATGATGTTATTATCAAGAATAAAATTATAATTGATTTTTGTTTTAAACAACATAATATTATAATATATTATATTTTAACTGATAATTTGTTTGCAAAACCGACAACGATGGCACTCACATTTCATCAGTCGTATTACACCTAATTCAACCCTGCATAAAGGACTGCACTCTGCACAGTCCATCTATCACACATGTATATAGGTACCTACTGCAATACTTCTAAGATATATTATAAGTGCCTACATACTGTTTAATATTATAATATATTATTGTGATTGAATATTTTGTTTTGATATTTCTGCACCGACAAACGAATAAAATATAACAACTGTAATTGTATTACCTTACAGTATAGGCAGTAATAATAATAAAATAAACGCTCATCCGTTTTCGCCAGCTTATGCGCGTGGCCGACTGTAAAGTAGACGTAAATATATTATTACATTCGTTATACTCGACGTCGAATCGCGTGTCTACGTCATAGTAAAGTATACTATTATATTATATATGTGTATAATACACATAGGTACGTGTGCGCGCACGTATATAATATGTAATACGAACTACTCTTCGGTGCGTTATTATAAACCATATACATCCGACGAAGAAATTGTTCTACTGCTCTCTTCTTATATAATATACGCGTGCAATATTTTATTCAGACCGGAGCGGTCTCGACTCGTTTACATACTATTATTATTGTTATTGTGCCCGGAACGTTTCTTTATCCCTTCGAGATCCCATCCTCGTCCTCGTAATATTTCTCCGTCGCGCATACGCTTATGTAGTTACGTGTATAAACTTCCGTCAGCCTAGTTGTGTGTATATATAGGTACTGCGATGTATAGTCGTGGTGTTTTTATTATGATGATCGTCGTCGTCATCATCATCATCATCGCCTTCATCGTCGCTCCGTTCTATAAGGTATAACCAGCTACATATGGACGCCGATCGCGTAAAACGGCCGCTCAAAAATATAATATATGTAATAACACAATGATGCGATGTTATACATAATATTGTCATGCATATAGGTGTACCTGTTATACGAGCGAACGCGACTTTTTTTTTCTCATGACGATGATAAGCGTCGAAAATAAGCCATCGGGGGTTTTAGAAAAAAGTGAAATCCCGCAGCAAAATAGTAATCACCTCGGCGTTATTCCCTTCAGAGATCAGCTATTGCTTTCGCGCGACAAACGGACAAGATAATATTTAATGGAAACGAAATATATATATATTAGATATAATAGATATAGTAATATATTTATATATGTGATATAAATCCCAACGTCGTCGTCGTCGTCTTTCCGAGCTAGTTCAAAAATATTCGATTGGTCGTATAGCGCCGTGGTGGTGGTGATGATGGGGTATATTATATACCGTACATGGGGGAAAGCTAAATAAGGGAGAGATTATTATATTTTTCAGATGTTCGACCCGATTGAAGAATCGTATATAATATACGGGTGGTTTTTTTTCTAAATAATATTAGATACAATATAGTCCCTATATATTATATGGGAAAAGTATTATCAAAAAGATTTGTAAGCTCAAAAACAAGTGGTTTGTCAAACAGAAAATAAATAAACCTGTATATAACTTAATACCTACCTATATAATGTCCATATAATACGCTTCTCGCGGAAGTAATACTTGCAGACGGCAACTTGTGATATATGATTATAATATAATATATACGATCGTCATTTGTCGTACGAATAAGTATAAGTATTCGCGGTTATAAAATGTAATCGCAAATTAAATTTTAGGACGTATGTCTGTATATTTTCTGTAAATAATATTACCTTGTATCGTGGTCGATTGAGAGCAAAACGACTATGTATAGGTAGGTCACGTGCAGGCATTAAATCAGATCGTTATAGAGTCGCAACACCGTCGTCTGACGAGTAGGTAGTCTTCAAAACTGTGTGTTCCGCATTCGTGTGAAACTGCAGACATTGTACGCGTACCTAAAAAAACAATAAAATATTATATTATTATTTTACCATGGTCGGACGGAGACGTGTGATATTACCGCGGTTGCTCGGTCAAATAATTTGGTCAAAATCACGTGCGCGTCACGTTTAACGAGGTATTTGACCGCCCTGTACCTATATGTATGAATCATTATAATATCATTAAAATTGGTCACTATGATATTATAATATATACGTTCATGTCCGACAATTTTATAGATGTGCGTCAACTGCAAAACCGTGATCAATCAATGTTGGGACTGCACACATCAGACAACGTTGATAGCTAAACTATTAATTTTAAAGTTGATTTCTGTACGGTTGTTTGCGTTTCTGCAAAAAAAATACATCCATATCCGAATATCATTTCACGAAAATCACATTTCTCCTTCTCTTCACAATATTATTACCTATGCCGAGGTGATGCGCGCAGTAAACGAATTCGTAATCAACGAATTCGATCGATTGATCTGATACTCGTTTTTAAAATAATAAAAATTAATTATACAATTCATGCACACGGATATCGATGGGTTTTCAGTTTGTGCAAATGAATGCGATCGGCCAATTTGACGGAGTATATTAATAAATAGAATCAAGATTGCAGCACTTGTTGGTGGTCTACACGATTTGTAATAATTTAATATTGTCGTATTATGAATATTCAATCGACCCATAAAACGTTTGAGCCACACGGATTTCATCTTTAAAATAATACCTGCATTTTTTATTTTTTATTATCCTGTTTCCTCGGCCCTCACACGAGCTCCGCGTACAAAATGTATTTTACATTTTAATTAGACGGCGAAGAAATAACGAACAAAGGCGTTTACATAGGTTACATGAAAAATTATTCTTTTTAATGTTGTGGAAACAGTTTTGTAATTAACATATTATAATCAAATGAGGGCCATGATTGTCTTACATTGTGAGAATTACTCTTAGTAAATCAACTAATTCCACTCGGCGCAATCAGTTATAAACTCATCAACGAATTCAAAATGGTTACGCACAGTTAGCTGTATCCGTAGTAGCGGTGCGTGTGTGTACGTATATTATACAACGGAGTTGAGTAATTATAAGAATAAATACGCCAAATAAGATTGTGTGACGAGTTAATAACTGCGCGTTAAAATAAAACCAGATATGCCGCGCAAGGATCTCATTGAAATTCAAATCCTTGTCGATTGTGCCTTGCCCTTCCTGTTTTATTTTCTCCTCTAATCTGCACAAAAGAGCATTCCGGTTTAATTTAAGTACTTTAAGCTACCTATCAAAAATAATGCTACTCTGTAGACTTAAATTATAATAATCATATAGCTATTAGAAACGAATTTGCGCTACTGTAATGATATATACTAATACCTATTTATATATCAATATATTATATTGTATAGGCCGCGGTGTGTTGAAAACTCGAATGTCATCAATGGAGTCTCAAGTAATTATTTCTAATGCTAGTAATTATTTTTTACGTAGGTTTAAAAAAGAAAATAAACAAACACTAATGTATTAGCAGCTACATAAAAATGTTTACTTTTGAAACGCGTTTGTACGAATGGCTTTGTGCTTTAAATTGTTACTTTGGGATTTACTTTAAATTAAAAATAGAAAGTTATATAGGATTATAGATTGAAATACTTTAACAGTTTAGGCCGACATTAAAAACGTTAACTCTTAAAGTACTATAGCTAGACTCTATACAGAGAAGATTAAGTCGTTACTAGTTTCCGATGTATTTGTAGAGCATTAACGAAAACTTTTCTGGGATTGTACAAAACAAAAAAATGTATAACTTTGTAAAAACAATTGGTATTTTGAAACAATTAATTATATAAAAGTAAAAATAAAAAATAAAATGTTTTTGTTTATCCGTAAAAACAACCAACACAAAATTGATCGAAACACGAATATTCTGTATGAAAAGTAAGTGATTTGCATATCCCATATTCCCGTAGAGCTTTATTATTATTTATTTTTAAAAAAAAAATACGCTTATATTACTATTGTAATTTTAATATAGTGACTAAGATTGTCTAGATAACCACACGATAATGACACGGGAACATCATCGCCAACGATGACCCCGTCGTACGAGAATGCAAATATATCGGAGAAACGCGTGTAGATAACAGTCGCGCGCTATGTCTTGCACTCTGATCGGAGAGATTTTGGTTTTACAATGATGTTTTTTTTTTTTTTTTATTGCCATCTTCTTCTGTAAACATTTTTTCGTTAGTATGATAATACTCAAAACGTTTCATGTATAGCACCTATAAAAATCGAATTATTATAGGTAAGAGTCTGCAGAATAAGATAATATAATATCTATAAAGCATCAGCTGTATATTATATTATTGCAGACGAGGTCGTTTACCGATTTTCTCACAGTTTTTCTATAAGCCGTAGGTATAAATAAAAACTGCAGACGACCGTTACAGTATTATGAAGAAATTCCGTTCAGAGTTTTCACTCTAGTAGGAACCTGCTTAAATGTATCATCGCATTGATTTCACATAATTGATATCACAACACAAAACCACTATTTAATCTTGTCCAGCTTTTGGTTATATTATACTATATTTACACGGAAGTGACGAACACGATTTTTTCATTCGGAAACAGACATGCGTGCAGTGTGTACAAACCGTATATGGTTGAAATAAGAAAAGAGAAAAACTATATAGGTAATATAATGGCTCGGACGAAATTATTATTTATATTGGAAATAAAAACGCCTGAGTTTGACAGCGCGATTCGGCGTGGTCGATAAACGACCATCGCGAACCACTCCCTAACCGCAAACAGTGTTGTATTAGCGAGGAAAAGTGTTAAAATGTTTCAAACTTATGCGAATAGAGTTACGCGTTTCCTTCCCCAACAACAACAATATATTATAGTACTTACGTCATATTCGTGTTATCGCCCCGCACACCGCTGCACCTTTCAAATTCAACGACTAAAAAATACAAAACAACATACGATTTCAATGATCAATTTCTTCGGAAAACGGAAGTAGAATTTTTTTCCCACATCCGACTTCTGTAAGACAATATGCGAGGCGGTCTTGACCATGTTATCGACGATATCATGTATAACTATTTTTGTATTTTTATGCGTAGTCCGTCCGATATTAATTTATAGCAATAAATTATTTTTCATCTGTAAATTGCGGACCGCGATGACCGGGCCGGTGCACTATACGGTATATGGTATATTATAATATATTATACTATGGTATCGCGGTATATCATAATAGGGACTGCGCACGTATATAATATACTATAATATTCTCTCTGTGGTTTCTGTGAGGATCGGCCAACTGCAGACGAACGCCCTTGAACGGTTAGTCGTACGCGTGTACCTATATATACTTTACATAATATATAGTTTATATACCTATACCTAAGTTTAAACGCGACCGCGGTAAGTATATATAATATCTAAGTATACCGACGACGACAACTACGACGACGACGATGACGACGACGACTCGAGCGATAACATCGCCAAACGACTCGTATAATATAATATTATATAATTTATACTACCCCTTTGACCCGGCGGCGTCGGTCATCGTGTGCGCGTACACACACATTATATATATATATATAAATGTATATTCATACATAGGCGGTCGGTTTATTATTTACAAGCGGCCTCAAGTTTTTTTTTTTGTTTCGTGACGTGGACCGCACAATAATATTATATTATATATTATACATGCGAACGGAGTTATGATAATATTACGCGCGTAATATCGTATACACATAATCATCATCATAATAATAATAATATATGCGTACATATTATTATAATAATATAAAGCCAGTGCGAAGCGCGTGTGTGTGTGAAATGGACAAAACTGACCATCGCCGTCGTGGAGCTATAATACCTAGGTACGTATGTAATAATATAGTATTTTATATGGTCACCGGCGAAGACTAACGAGCGATTATTATTGTCGCTGTTGTTGTTGTTGTTGTATAACCGTCGCCGTTTTATCCCGTTGCGTCCGTGCCCCGGATGGAATATTTTAATAAAATATAACATATAATATTATAATATAATATCTACACAGGACCGATCTGCCGCCGCCGGCGCGCGCTGCGATGTATAATAGGTATATTATATTATGATAAACAATAATAAACGGTTGCCGCCGCGGTGTGGTGGTTATCGCGCGTCGCGGTTATTACGAACGAACAAATCGTTCTCGCGGACAACGACCGGACTCGACGACAAAGAGTCTGGATGATTATAAGTAAGTAGGTACGCCGACTGACCCAACCCATGGTAGTTATATCATATATGCCTACCGATATGGGTACGTCGCATTTTTATGATAGCCGAACCCCCCTAACGCGCGTGAGGAGAATACGCGGTGAGACTAGCACCATGACCATGGTTGGGCACGTCCACAGCTGCGACTGAGGTCGGAAACCTATTCGTCGAAAAAACGCCATCCCCTCGTCGAGGTATAGAAGTGCTGCAGGTTAGCTGGCGGTGAAGATGCGAGTGAGGATAAAATATCGGAATGTGCGAGTAAAAATCGTCCGTTGCGAAAACGATGGATTATTCTATACATCCCAATAACATAATGTATTCAACTGATTATAATTTGAAAAAATGAGTTGTCGAAACTAGTTTTGGTCAATATTTCGGATCGGGCAGTGACAGTGTGGCATAGGTGTAAGCAAAATTAGGCATCCATGCATACCATAAGCCCATAACTGTATATTTGCGCTGTATGCATAATAGAATTTTATGAATAAATCATGTAGTTTTAAGCGTATTTGTTGCCACGATCCGTCGGTGCGAGTGTGCGACGCCGAAAAACGGAATGCCCGTATATTTTCGAAAATTATCCGACGCGGACAACATAATATTATATCTATACAGACCACCTTACGTACGACGACGTAAATGCATGTGAAGAAGAAGACACATTTTTTATACACTGAACCTATACATATAAGACAGCTCTTTCTAGGTGCGACCTTGAGTTGCGTGTGTGCTGACTGCTGCTGAGAGCTTAGATATACATACTTAAATACCATATACGCGTACACGGAAGATATACCCACAAAATATAATAAACTTGTAACGTTATAACAACACGCGGTGGTGGATAACCCGAAATTATCTAGTGATTCGTACTGCAGCAGTCTAGACGTCGTCAGCACGAATGTGTAAGGCGATCGTATTATTATTATATATCTACTGCTTTCCAAAACTATTCCGCCATGCTTTGGTGTGTGTATATGGTAATTCGAAGGGGACTCTATAATATGATAATAATAATATATATATATATATTGTCCTGACTGATCGAATCATCATCGCGGCTTTATAATGTGTATGAAATTTAGTCAGTAATTTCGTTATATGATGTAGAGACCTACTAAGAAAGGATTTTCTAAATACACATTTTAAAGAGATCCTCAAACAAGGATTTTGAGATTCACGGTGGAAATTGAAATTTTTTTTTCGTTTATAAATGGTTGCCATTGGTTACAGATTGGTAGTGATTTAAAGACAATCTGAAGGTTAGAAACCGATTATTCAGCTATAACCTATAGTGTATATATTTATTCTAATTCCTTGACAATGACGACGTACCTATATAATACCAGCCTAAAATTCGAGTGATTATTCGTGTGACGCGAAGCAGTGTATAACCCACCTAGGTTTATAATAATAATATGTATATATGGATTTACCGGAATTTCACGATCAAGATGATATTATATATTTTATCGTCGTCCGTGAGGCCGAAAATATTATAATATTTGACGGGATTGACACGTTTTTGAGGACGTGTATTATGCAAATTCGATCGGAATCGCTCATAACGGCGGTCTATAGCTATATACAGCTGAAGGAGCAACAGCCGATCCGTGTGCGAGTGTGTTCGTTATAAAGATACGATCTATATTATAATATCTTCGAACATAATTTTATATTTATATAGCGCCAGTAAGTTTCGAGCTGCATTATACGATACGAGCTGCTATTAGCGGGCTGTCTAGGTATATTTCGTATGTATTATAAACGTCACCGTAGTCGTAAATGTGAATGTGCATATACTCCGAGCGCCCTCCCATGCACGGAGCGCATCTCCGCGGCATTAAAGCACATAATAATATAATTTTATACTGTAAATATGCGGTGTATATATTATTAGTTTGGTATTATGTATGTGTATAATATGGTCGTCGGTCGTATAATAATAATAATA
>WHPZ01586651.1:12527-24823 GCA_016617965.1 Macrosiphum rosae | reverse complement strand
GCTTGGAAATTTAATAGTATTTATATTAGCATTTCCTAAACATCTTACATTTTTGAAAATATTTTGACTTTTTTTGATCTGTTTATGGACATTTTCAGTTTTCATTATTATTAGTTTTTTTTCTATAAATATCAATAAAGTTTTATCTGTTGGGCCAAAAAGTGTAAAAATTTAATACAAGGCTCCTGATATATTNTTACAATATCAGTTGAAAAATATTAAAAATACATAAGTCACAATTTTCTTTTTTTTAAGTATTTATTCGACAAAATTTATCAAATTTAAAATTGAATAATTATTTTGTAGTTAAAAATTTATAAAATGTTCAACTTTTATATCTAAGAATGGAAAATTTAAAACAAAATTCCACGTAAGTAGTTAATTCTGTAAAAAAAAATCAAAAAAATACATAAACACAGTTTATTTTTATAGTCATTTTAAATTCAAATTTGGACGAAATTACATAGAAAAAAACCTAGAATGACTATTTTAGTTATTTTTTTGTGATTGTATAATATTATTCGTTTGTACTTGAAACTTCTAAAGTACACTATTATATATTTAGTATAGTATCAAGGTTTATTATAGGTCATTTTATTTTTAATACCCTAGATAAGTATATAATATGTCTTATACCTAGACTGACATACCACCGTCTCAGCTCAGAATAGTTTTTCTTATACAATGATATTATTTCATTGAATTCAAATTTAATACCATCCATTGTACAGTGACCCACTTTTTACACATATTTCCTTATTTTTAAAGTCAATGATTGAAATATGTTTACTGATTCACATTTTGATAATGGACACAAAGAAAACATAGGTAGGTAGGTACACATCATTATTAAGCCAATATATTCACCTTATAGAATTTGAATTTAGATATAACTAAATACCCAATTATTAGAAATTTTATAGTTGTAACACATATCCCATCAGAGGTATTTTATAATACTATAATCTTCGATCACAATACAATCATATAATATAGCAATATTATAATTATGCTCAAGTCGACATTTTTTGAGCCGATTGTAGTTGTCTTAAAAGTGTAGGTACATAATACATATAACAATCGTACAGAAACAGACGATACGCTGTCCTATATAATATTAGGATGATACCATATACAATGTGTATTTACAATTTCTTGGTAGAAACTCTCGTTAATACAAATATGGCGCTAGTACCTATCTATAATATTATTGTACCTATACATTACAATATTATACTGATTACTGAATGAGTAAAAATCATGCATATACTACACTAGCATGTAATATGGCAAGATTAAATATTGTTTATTCTATTTAAATAAAATTTAATTAAGATTGTTGAAATAATATTTTATGCATATTAGTTATTGAGGCAATTTTATTATTATCATAACCTATTCTATTAGTTATAGCTTGAAGGTATCATTAAACACTAAAATCACATGAGTCGTAAGAACTTTCCGATATGTTATTGGTAGAAGGTGAGTTTGATAACTCTTGCTCAATGTATTGGCCTGTTCTCCTTGACGGTTAATGAAAGTCTAAGTATGGTGACTGCTGTCTATCCATGTTAGCGTTGACAGTTTCCAGATTAATGTATGTCTGAGGGGCTAAATTTGTATATGTTTTTTCTCTAAGTGATATTGCATGTTGACTAACGTGTGAAATTTGAGAAACTGAAACGTTTTGAGTACTTAACATTGTCTTACGCTGTTTGATGGATTTGATAGTTTGTAACACATTCATTTGAAATTCAAGTATTTCGTCTTCGCTAAATGTATTTAAGGACGGAATTATTCCTCTAAAAAAAGACAAATGTTCCGGTTTTTCTTTAATTACACTCATCAATTCCAGTTCTATAGGATCAGCTTTTCTCTTACCATATTTGGGTGTTTTAAAGATAAAATTATCTCCTTGACGCTTGTCATTTTCTAATGTACTATGGGTATCCTCCAAAGAATCTTCCTGCTGAGATATATTTGTGGATTCTATCTGTTGTTGGCTGTCGTATCTTGAAATGTTTTTTTCAAAAATTGTAACTGTGGGACCTAAATATATGTTCTTGACGTAACCTTTCCACTTCCTGATTTCTTCAGAGCTTTTTGTTGTTTTTCAGATTTTTGAAAAGAATCACGGATATTTCCCCACTTTTTCATAACTTCTTTTCCTGTTAAAAATATGAAATAGGCTATAACTTTGCTATAAGACTTATGTTTAATCGTGTAGTAAGCTTTCGAGTGTATACTTTGATAGAACAAATACAATTTTATCTACATTGATATTGCATAAAATATTCACGATTTAGAAAAGGGGGAAAAAAATAAAAAAAAATTTGGAAAACGATAACTTTTACGCAAAAACTAAAAAATTCAGATACTTGAAATTTTTAATATTGGCAGCATCTATACATGGTATAACTTTTGAAAGTTTTAACTTTTTTGAGCTATTTATTGACAATAGGGACTTAAAATTATTCTTAATATTTTTGTTTCAGGTATCTAGCAAGTGGTTGCACATTTACAGAACTACATTACAGTTACAGACTTGGTATTTCTACTATAAGCAACATAGTACAACGAGTATGCCTTGCGATTTGGTTTATTATGCGTCACGAATGTATTCCTAGTTCCTACACCTACAGTTCCAATGGGAAGCAATTGCTGAACAATTTGAGCAAAACGCAAATTTTCCACACTGTATTGGAGCCGTTGATGGCAAACACATAAGAATAGTTAATCCATCAAACTCGATGTATTTTAATTACAAAGGTTATTCGTCCATAGTGCTTATGGCTGTAGCAGACTCAAATTATCGTTTTATTTATGTTAATATCGGAAGCTATGGCAAAAATTGTGACTCAAACATATTCAAGAATTGCTCACTATGATCTGGAATAAAAAATAAAGAAGTAAGAATCCTTGAAGAAAAATGGAACAACAAATCCTAAAGTTCCATATTTTTTGGTGGGAGATGAAGCATTTGGGTTAGATAGACATTTACTTCGTCCTTATGATGGAAATAACCTAACTTTGGAAAAAAGAATTGAAATGGCTCTTAAGGTAGTCACATTAATCAATATATCCATAATATTCTTATTGGTGATACTTACTTCTTCATTATTTGGTAATAGAACAACTTGACAAACTTTGACAAACATACTGGCATATCTCTCAATATATAATCGTTCTTGATCAAGTACAAGAATAACATCAACTTCAAAAGCGAGCGCAATGTGAGTCAAATGTTGGTAACATTTACATTTCACCCATCCGCACGTGTTAATTATTAATCCAATAAGGTTAACTGTAAAAATAAAATTAATAGAAAATTAATCACAGCAATTAAAACATAATACAATATAATAAAAAATTAGCAAATATAAATTAATATTCTAACACTAATTACCATAAGAGTACACAATTTAGAAAAAAAAACCATTTATGACTAAAAATCCTTTTTTTGGACTAAAATTAGTAATTTCTATTTAATATCATAATCTATTATAAACAAAATTAAATGTTAAACTAATTGTTAATTAATTCTAAATTTTTGCTATAATAATTATAATTATATAGCTCTGCTACTTCGTCAATAAATTTTTAAAGTATAGAGATTTGTCAACAATTATAATTTTAATCAAATATTACAGCTCACTTAAATCCATAAACAATTTCACCACACATGGAACAAAATAAATATAGTTAGAAAAATCAGTCTACACTTGTTTATTGGATTTACATAATTTTTTAATGACAATAATAATATTACATAACCTAACTACTTGCAACAATTGAAAGTAGTCATTTTAATGATGAGCGTCTGTATGTTATTGAACTTTATATCAAATAAATATATAATGACATAATGACTAGAGCGGTTATTCGTAATATTACATATAAGTACTTTTAATACTAATGAAATATAAAACGTCAACACATGAATTGCATATTTACATCTAATATAAAGATGTTACCTCATACTGGGATCCATTAATTACTCTTAAAGGCCGAGAAAAATATATTATGTACTAAAAAAATAATCACTAACATTACCTATTTAATACACAAAATATTTTTTCTGGCTTATTTTCAAACACACAGTTTCAAGCATTGTTGTCCATGAACTGCACATCTGACACGAGGCAAATTGTTTCAGGCAGAGGTATTGGTTGAGGTGACAATAGAGTTAACATTTGTTGTGTGGTGTCAATGTTTGTTCTAGACAAAATAAAAAACACATGTGCATTAATTATTAATGAAGAACGGTTAACCGTAAAAATAAAATTAATCACAGCAATTAAAACATAATATATTATAAAATTATAAAATATATTATATTCTAACACTAATTACCATAATAGTACACAATTTAGGAAAAAACCCTTTATAATTAAAAAACATTTTTAGGACTAAATTTAGTAATTGCTATTTAATATTTTAACCAATAATAAACAAATAATTACTAATTTTTAAACTGCAAGACAACACTAATAATTGAAAATACTAGAGTATTTGATGTCTGCTAACATGTAACAATTTAATCAAATAATCATTTATTATTTGGTTATGATATAATTTTAGTTGTCTCTCTATTTTAGTCACAGTAATGAGTTGTTCATTGTTTTTTAATAAAATATCAGACATCATTGAAATAATGATAATAATAATAATAATACATTAAACTTAACAGGAAATCAATAAACAGTAAATCAGAGTAATTGATTTTTACATTTATAAAATATAAAAATTGTGAATAAGTCAAACTTTACACATGGTCTTCATAATACTTATCAATTTATTATTATTATTATCCTTTTAAAACAGTAAAACAATATGTTATACTTATATTATATTTACAAAATATTGGAAGTAATACTGAACAAATTATTATAATTGAACCAAAACTTAATTGAAATGGTCGTGCATAAAAATGTTTTTATATTATATTGAATGATCCTAAACAATACTTACACACAGACAAAACCAGCAACCTTATTTCTAACAACGTTTTCTAATAACATTGTAACTAAAACTCAGAGCTAACACGCATCATATCTGGCCCTGTAAAAATTGTCAAAATATTTTTTTTAAATAATTTTAATGGAAAAGTGTTTTATTAAATACTATTATATGCAACTCACTAAAGGTTTTTAATGTTTACCAGGAGCAACAGGTTTAAGTTTTGTCTCTAAATCAGTTTTTTGCATATCTAATGGCATGAATGAATTTGGAATGGGTAGCGGCTCAATTTTCTCAAATTCTCTACCTTCGAATCTTAACTTATTACTCCTTTCAATTACCAAATTATAAACAAAATCAAATTTTTAATAGTACATCATAATTTAATTTTACTATTTAATGAAACATTTTTTTTAACTGTGTACTGTGTACATATTATATAATATGCCTAATTTTTTAATATACAGTCAAATAAAGTTAAATCAAATTTTACAACACAGCTATGCTTAAACTAAATTAATTTTTGTTTTGAATAAAAACTTTAGAAAATAATAATATTACTGTTGTTATAAAATGTTTTAATTTTAATTGGTACATTATTTATGCATTATTCGGATATGCGAACGAGAAGCGTTATCTCGCCAGCACGACTATAGAGTATTTGATTTTTGCTAACATGTATCAATATAATAAAATATTCAATTATTATTTAGCTATGATATAATTTTAGTTGTCTCAAGTTAGTCACAGTAATAAGTTGTTCATTGTTTTTAAATAAAATATCAGACTTCATTTAAATAATGAATATACATTAAACAGGAAATCAATAAACTGTAAATCAGAGTAATTGATTTTTAAATTTATAAACCATAAAAATTGAGAATAAGTAAAACTTTACACGTGGTCTTTATAATACTTATTAATTATTATTATTATTCTTTTAAAACAGTAAAACTGTAAGTTTTACTTATTAAATATTTACAAAATATTGGAAGTTCTACTGAACAAATTATTATAATTAAACCAAAACTCGATTAATTCCATACTGACCCAATGTTTTTTAAATATTCTTTCTAATTAAATCGATGGGTACACAACGAATGGGGCTAATCGTATTTCAAGGTATTTAGGAAGAGTAGTTCATTTCTTTTTACACATGAAGTCTCATATAAATCCTAAACTATGAAATTCAATATCACTTTAAACAATTATCAGAAAATATTAAAATGTTCACCAATAGTTAACGCTCATCTCCTACTACCCAATAATATATGCTTTGTCACTTAGCCGCTTTGTCGTGTAGCCATCTGTGTAATAGATATAATGATATAAATTAATTTCAAATAAAATTTAATAGATAAAAATTACTTCTAGGATTTTCATCCATTCGTTGATGAATAACTTCCTCCATTAGATATATTAAAGTATTATACAAAGTTGAATTAATACTCATGTTTGTCTGTCCATAATGATAGACTAGTGGAGTTGCTTGGGGGGAACTTTCATCTACTTCAGTTGGCCTTTCTACCATGGCTCCTCCTACAAATTATTATTCTCGTTAGGACTATTGTCGTATGATAAATTTAAAATCCATACAAACTAATTGTTCCTGCAACTGATATTTGTCCCTGAGACGAGAGTCGATTGTGTATGATTAACGCAATTGTATAAGTGTTTTTAAGAATAGTGTTCCTGACCGATTAACTACTCTGTTTGTATGCTAAAACATACCTTGAATCTGATCTGTGACCGGTTAATTTATGGTTGTCAAGGATCATAAGTCCAAAGAGTTAAGATAGCAATATCTGTTTCTTGAGAACCAAACTGTAACCGGTGAATTTATGGTATTTTGGTTATTCATGTGTCGATTGAGTTATATCACCGGAAAGGTGCATATATGACACAACTGATATTGGTCGACTCCAACTAGTGTAGCAGTGTCAGTATTGCTTTTGTCAATTCCAAAATGTAGTTCAAAGAATTTAGATTCCGAGTTTACCTATTCTATTTTCGATGTATCAATTTTAACTAATGTTGGTTCCAACAAATGTCTGTTCAAATATTGCCTATACCAATCAATGTATATTCAAATTATCGAAGTATAAAAAACCCCCGATTTGAAAAATTATCCATTCAAAATTATATTATTCAAAGTCCTACGCACTCTTGAGAAATACAAAAGTCAAACATTTTTATTCCCCTTGAGATTCGATTCAAGTTATTGAACTGTTTTTATATTTGGTATGCATGTATTTGTCCCACTAATTTAGATAAATTATAACTGATTATTACTTATGAAAAAATAGAGATTAATAGTTTTTTGTAACTTTTTATAGAGCATTATTTACTAAGTTTAAAAAAAAATATCAAGTTATTAAATTACACAACATTGCGGCATGTTATGTTATTTATTATCAGATAATAGTAATATGTCATTATAATAATTGTATAAGTATCTAAATTAATAAATATATTTTTAATTAGATTATTATACATTTTATAAATCTTACATAGTTTGTTATAGATATTTTAAATTTTGGACAATAATACATTTTATAATTAAAATAACAATATAACATATATCATATAAATTAAGTAAGATACAGATTACAGTTGATATTAAAATACTTAACATATGACACTCAGGTTTGAAATTTCATTCTTCACAGATAAAATAAAACCATCCAATTGCTATTTGATTACAAGTTTTGATTATTTTCTATTTAAGGGCATTGGAGCCGGTTCTTCAAGTTTTCTGCAATTCTGTAAAATTGAAAAATGATAAATTAGTTTAAAATAAAATAATGAAAAAGAGTGTTCATTGTCTATATAAGTGCTTACAGCTGGTATGATACCATTATTATTATTATTATTTCTTTATTCAGCCAAAACAATTACAATTAAATAAATTAATAATAGCTGATACAAATACCAATTGAGTTATAAGCCCGTATCTGGTATACGGAGTTCAACGATATTACAATTTGTTTAAAGTAAATACTTATACAATAAAAATATGATACAATTAAATAAACATAACATGATAAAAAAACTTTAGAAACAAAAATTTACACCACCATTAGATATTACAGGTACATATAAATATATATTAAGATATTATGTTTAGACATATTGACTTTTTATGATTTTATTGGTACACACATCATTATCAAGATTACTAGCTATTTTATTTTATTTTTAAATTGTATTAATTATATCATTGGTATTATTGGATTGACTTTCACATAAACTTTTTATTAAACTCTTTATTACTTCGTTATTTAAATTGTTGAAAGTAGTTTTTCCCATGTAATTAGGAAAATTTCTAGAACTAGTTAAAAGTATATGATGGTTCAATGTATTTTCCTGTTCTTTAGTCTATTATTTCTATAGAATTGAGTGTATGGTTCTGTATGGATTTAACTAAAATTTGCCGAATGTATAATTTATAAACAGATAATATATTAGAATGGTTGAATAATTCTTCTGATGGGTATTTTAATGGTAGGGTGTATACTACTTTTACAATCATTTTTTGTGTGGTATGCAATGTATTGATATCTGTTCTGTTGGTGCTTCCCCAACATGTTATACCGTATAATAGAATCAAATTACACAGTACCATGTAAATTTGTCTTATAATTGATTTATCAAAATTTTGTAAAATAATACAGTTAAACTCCTCATTTTATTTTTGATATTATGAATCTTGTTATTATGTTATTATATAGGTATGTATTATGTTCTGACCATTTTAGGTTAAAATCCATTGTCACTCCTAAATATTTGATTGATATTAATACCATTTTAAATGCATTTTTTCATTTTTTCATTTGACAATTTTTGTTTAGTAGTTCCTGTACAAGTGGAGTATTTTTCTCAAATATTGAATTTGTTGTATTAATATTTGTTTTTTATTTCTATTGCATTTTAATTTATTGTAAATTAAAATCACAATTTAAATGTTTATTATTGTCAATTAATTTTACAATTAATATTTTTTATTACTCTGACACTCATACCTCTAATTAATAATTTTAAATGAGAATTTTTTATTTTGAATTTTTAGAGAATTTTTGTTTGTTATTTAAGTCATCAAAATCCAATCTCTAACTATTGATATTCAAATACATAACAATGTTCAGGAAACTTAATGTCTAGTTTGTTAATAATAACAATAGCAATTCTTAGTGTTATTAAATTATAAAATATAAATTTTATCATTAGTCTTTTTCTAACTTAAAACAATTCACTTACCAAATTTGATTCCTCGGAGCCAATACATGGTTCCTGATTCAATGTACCAGCTGGTGTACGTTTATTCAAAATTCTTGGATCTCTTGATGACAAGTAAATATTTCCATCTTTGCTTTCTGGCTTAGAATCTCCTTTGGTATGAATTTTCTAAACATTGAATTTGAGGTTGATTACATACAAATTTGGAGAAACATTGATTAGGTTGTTATATATTCGATTGGATTTTATTCAAACTGGGTATATCTTATGTAACGTCTGGTAAACTTTGTTGGGTAAATTCAAAAGGTATTGGTGGTGTAGGGTACAGGATGTTTTTCAGGTTTAGAATAAACAAATTGTATGTTGTATTTTCAGGAATTTTTAGCTATAAATGAATTTTTTTGTTTTATTACGTCATTTTTTCTAGTTTTAGTACAATGTGGTGTATTTTTCTCAAATTATGGATTTGTGGGTTTTGTTGTATTATAAATATATATTTTAATTTCTATTTTAGTTTTGAATTTATTTTTTATAATTTCTTATATTTTTTTTTACTAAAAATTTAATTTATAATTTAAATGTTTTCGCTATTGATGAAGCAAATTAACAAAACAAGCTTTGATGGAAACAATTAGTACTTTCCAATTTGGGATGTATAGATATAGCCTTAAATTGGTAATTTTACTTTTTATAATAAATTAATTTTATTATTGAAAATATATACGCTTTTATAGCTAACTGTATACGTAGGAAGGATAATTTCTACTAATATTATCAAATACACTTCACAAAGCAAAAAATATGCAAAATGTCAGGAAAACCCATACCTCATGAATCAACGTAGGGGGGGCCTATTAATCAGTAAGATAGGCTTCGACAGCTCCTATTGTTAATCTGTCTTCCCAATAAATTAATTTTTTAATAACAAACATTTTTTTATATTTTTACATAATTATTTCTTATTAAAGTACATTTTATGTAGTTTTTGTAAAATGTGGGGTATTTTTCTCAAATTATAGATTTGTGGGCTTTGTTATATTAATTTATGTTTGTTATTGCTATTTTACTTATATTTTTTTATTGTAAATTAAACTTAAAATTTACATTTTTACTATTGTCTATTAATTTTACAATTTATATTTTAAATGACTCTGACACCCATTATCACATCCATACTTATAATTATATTTTCACTAATTTAAGTAGAATATTTTAGTAATTTATTTGTTAGTTTTATGGCCATTTTTGTGTGTTTTTTAGTTCATCAAAATTCCAACTCCAATAAGGAGTATACAGTACATGACAATGAAACAAAACATATACAAGAATCTTCAAGTCTAGTTCCTTGATGATAACAACAGCAAATCATAGTGTGATTAAATTATAAGAATATAAATTTTATAATTCAGTCTTATTCTAACTTAAAACAGTTCACTTACCAAGGCTGATTCCTCGGGCCCAATATGTGATCCCTGATTTAATGTACCAGCTGGTCTAGAATTTTGATTGTAAATTCGAGGATCTATTGATGGCCAATTACTAATTCTTCTTCCCTTCCATTTTGGCGTAAAATCTTCTTTAGATTTGATTCCCTGAGCATGTACATGTTGAATTTGAGGTTGATTAGATACAAATTTTGAATAACATTGAGAAGGTTGCTCTAAATTCAACTGGATATTATTTAAACTGTGTCTATCTTTCCTCCATGGTTGCGAAGATTGTTCCAACTGGTATGTTGTTCCACCTGGTACACTTTGTTGGACCAAGTTAAAAGGCAAGATAAAAGGTAGTGGCTTTGATGTTGGCATAGATGGTAGAGGTGGTGGTTTCATTGATGGTGGTAATGGTGGTGGCAATGGCGATTGCATCGTAGGTTTCATTGGTGGCGGCAATGGCAGTGGCGTTGATGTTGTCATAGATGGTGGAGGTAGTAGTTTCATTGGTGATGATAATAGTAGTGGCAACGGCGGTGGTGGTTTTTGTGATGGTAGTAATGGTGGTGGCAATGGCGGTTGTGTTGATGTAAACAGAGGTAGTGACGTTGGTGGTTTCATTGGTGGTGACAATCGTAGTGGCGTTGAGGTTGGCATAGGTGGTGGCGTCGATGGTTTAATTGGTGGTTGTAATAGTAGTGGCAATGGCGGTGGCGGTGGTGGTTTCTTTGATGGTGGTAATGGTGGTGGCAATGGCGGTTGCGTCGATGGTTTCATTGGTGAAGGTAATGGCAGTGGAGTTGATGTTGGCATACGTAGTGGTGTTGGTGGTTTCATTGGTGGTGACAATAGTAGTGGCGTAGATGTTGGCGGTGGTGGCTTAATTGGTGGTGAAAGTGGTGGAAGTAATGCTAAAGGATGTTTTTGATTATAATCACTTAAATCCATATCAATCCTTTCTAAATTATTTTGTGGTTTACTGATTACTTTCATAAGCAAATCTGGTTGTGACGGATGTATAATAATGTTTGAATATTCTTGGTTATCAGATACCGTTGGTGATCTATTATGAGTAGAATGTGTCAAACTAAATAAGTTGGTGTGGACAATAACAGAAGTTGGTTGTTTCATTGGTCTAGGTAATGGTAGTGGCAATGGTGGTGGCGGTGGTGGTTTCATTGGTGGTGGTAATGGTGGTGGCAATGGCGGTTGCGTTGATGTAGACATAGGTAGTGGTGTTGGTGGTTTCATTGGTGGTGGCAATCGTAGTGGCGTTGATGTTGGCATAGGTGGTGCTGTCGTTGGTTTAATTGGTGGTGGCACTGGTGGTGAAAGTGGTGGAGGTAATGCTACTGGATGTTTTTGATCATCATCACTTAAATCCATATCAATCTTTTCTAAATTATTTTGTGGTTTACTGATTACTTTCATAAGCAAATCTGGTTGTGACGGTTGCATAATAATGTTTGAAAATTCTGGGTTATCAGATACTGTTGGTGAACTATTATGAGAAGAATGTCTCAAACTAATTAAGTTTCTGTGGTTAATAACAAAAGTTGGTGGTTTCATTGGTCTAGGTAATGGTAGTGGCAATGGTGGTGGCGGTGGTGGTTTCATTGGTGGTGGTAATGGTGGTGGCAATGGCGGTTGCGTTGATGTAGACATAGG
>WHPZ01586651.1:0-12477 GCA_016617965.1 Macrosiphum rosae | reverse complement strand
GTGTTGGTGGTTTCATTGGTGGTGACAATAGTAGTGGCGTTGATGTTGGCATAGGCGGTGCTGTCAGTGGTTTAATTGGTGGTGGCGTTGATGTTGTCATAGGTTGTAGCGGTGGTGGTAATGATGGTTGAAATGGCGGTTGCGTTGATGTAGACATATGTAGTGGTGTTGGTGGTTTCATTGGTGGTGACAATAGTAGTGGCGTTGATGTTGGCATAGGCGGTGGCGTTGATGTTGGCATAGGCGGTGGCGTTGATGTTGGCATAGGCGGTGGCGTCGATGTTTTAATTGGTGGTGAAAGTGGTGGAAGTAATGCTACAGGATGTTTTTGATTATCATCACTTAAATCCATATCATTCTTTTCTAAATTATCTAAATTATTTTGTGGTTTACTGAATACTTTCATAAGCAAATCTAGTTGTGACGGATGTATAATAATGTTTGAAAATGCTTGGTTATCAGATACCGTTGGTGAACTATTATGAGAAGAATGTGTCAAACTAATTAAGTTTCTGTGGTCAAAAACAGAAGTTTTAGTAATCATTTCTGGAGAAACTATTTTATCTCTATCTGTTATTTTTGATGTTAAGGCACAGTGATCTATTCCTGTACCTCCATAATTTGATGCTATTGTGTCATTTGTTGAGCCATCGTTGTGAACAGTTACATCCCAAGCTAAAAATTTTGGACATAATTACTAATCTCATGATGATTTGAAGAAAAAGTGTTTGCTAAATATTTTGTACAAAATAATACAATTAAGAAACATTTTTAACCATTAGACAAAATAAGACAAAACTTATTATGAAAAACTATTATAATAAAATTATATTACCGGTTTGTGGAACATGAGAAACTGTTATAGTATTTTCATTTATAATTGATGATGAATTAGTTTGAGGTGCCATATTTATAGAGACCCCGGAAGTTATAAATTGACGAGTAGATGACATTGGAGTATGTGCATAATCTTCATAACTACTTGTACAATATATAGAACTATTATCATTGTTATTTGTCTGTAAAAAAAAAATTGTGCATATTATAGTATAATATATTAATGATAAGCGTACATCATTAGTATCATGAATAAATGAATTGGTATGTCAACTCAAGTTTCACTATCGTAGCGCATCATCTCCAGACATGAAAAATATAATATAAAATGGATAGTGTAGATTTTTATTATAGCATACAATATTTTATTCCAAGTCTGGGGACATTTTATCACAATTTTATGAGCAGTTTTATCTAGCTGACATGCCTGTTTATTTAGTCATAATTAGTATAATATGATACATTTGTTTGATTATAGTATGGGCAGCGAAACTTGAAGCGTGACTGTTGCACGCATGGTGGCCATTTTTGTGCAGTCCAGTGGTTCTAAATATTTCTATGTTTATGTGAGCACGATACAACTAATACAACTATATTTCAGTTGTTAAATGATGAATTGAGAGTACCCTGTATGTATGTACATTGTATAGATATATATTAAACAATATGTGTAATGTGAATATATTTCAAACTAGTTCAAGCCAGAAAGTTGTCGTAAAAACCCTAATAAAAATTTACCAACATGCGCGTGAAGGTCATGCTTTTAGTTTCGCTGATCGTATTATAAGAGATGCTGGGTATACTAAAGTCTTATCTGGAGGCGGTGATGTAGTATCTGGAGGCGGTGATGGAGTATCTGGAAACTGGATGGTTAATGATTGTTGATCTTCGATTTCCATTGCTGGAATACCCGCAGAAGCTGGGTCATACAATTCTAAATAATAATCAAATATTTAGATTTAAAAAAAAAAAAACAAAATGGGCAGTCTATAAAATGTCATTTGAAATACCTTGATTAGTTATAGACTTTTCAGGAGTAATACATGACTTAGTATTATTGATAATTGTAGTGGGTACATCAATATTAGTATCATTAATGCTATTAATATTGTCAGAGTTTAATACAGTATTGTAATTGATATTATGTATGTTTAAGTCTTCAATAGACATAGAAGATGTTGAAGAGGATGACTGATTAATATCAGGTGATGGCAGCCGATAATCTGTTGGCATAGAACCAATCAAGGATTTCAGTTTCTTCTGTAGAAGTTTCACTTTTTTAGCGTTTTTGAAACATGCCTGAAATTTTTCTTATATAAGTTTTTTGTTATATCATATAAAAAAAAATGTTTTCACTTGAGCAACAGTTTTAATCTCGCCATCTTTTTAAACTTAAAAAATGTTTATTTTAATTTTTTTAAACAAATGTAAAAACTATTTTTAAATCAATAATAATTAATAAATTATACTAATAATTAAGAATATATAATATTGTGCATGGAGTTAACATCAGTTAAATACCAAAAAATTAAAGGTATAGTCTAGTAATTTAGATGACAATTATTTAGGTATGTCGTATTCAAATACAACATACTTAAAATGAAATAAGGTTCTTTTCAACCCAAAATTATATAATAGGGGTAGCCACTTATCTTAATTTATAGAGCCGAAAATGTATGAAGCTAATTCTGAGCAAGCCACATTGTTAAGAGGTGCTTATAACATGATTTATAAAATGAAAACACATTTTTCATTTAATAGCAAATAAAGATAAATTTATTTATTTATAGAAATAACTTAGAGCCGCACAAAACTGACTCAAGAGCCACATGCGGCTTGTGAGCCTCATTGTGGCTACCCATGTTATATAATATGCATTAAGAGTGATTAGTTTTACAATTACACCTATATACGGGATAATACATTGTTTTAGTTGTTCCATTTATATACAATACATTACATACAATTCCATACTTGTCTAACAACAAAAATATTATTTGTATTTCTTCTTAGGAATTTTTAATTTATATTATTGAAAATTTCATCTATATGTCAGAATATTTTTATAAAAATGTTAACACATAAAAGTTGAAGCAAAAGTATTTATTTATAAAATCCGTTTTAAAAAAACTCCAAGCCCACAGTCGGTCTTTAGCAAGTTTGTATTTATCAGAACCAATTTAGGTAATCTAAAATCTTTAGATTAAAATTTTTAAAGCGAGTTTAGAGAATTTTAAATTTGTAATATTTTCCATAAATAGTTATAACACCGTTAAAATTAATTCAGATCGAACAAAAATTGTAATATGTTGTACGTTTTTGTACGTTTTTGCATTTACTAAATGACAACAATAATGTATCATTTTATTAGTGAATATCGATCCTTACATATCAAAATCGTACACATTTCAAATCTATCCATTTATTAAAATTAAATTAAAAGTTTTAAAATTACTCTAAATCCAGTAGAAAATTGCTTCTAAAAAATGTTCAACCCCTGTCTAAAACCTATAACCTTATTCACCACTCAGAATATATTAAAATAATTTTTTACTGATGCAATTGACATATTTAAAATACTTGATAATTATGTTTGATGTCATGATTGGGGCTTTGATGTTGTTATAATTAATTTAAAATCTCATATTATAATATTTATTATAAGATTTTTGTTAAAATATAGTATACTTAACCTATAATAATAAACATTTTAATACTTTCTTGTTTGCCATTAAAAAAATTTAATAACCTATTAATTATTAAGTACTTAGTTATCTTATATAGGAAATGGTTATCAAGCATTCCTATGAAGTATTAGAATACATTTTTAGGTACATTTTGCTAAAATGAAATGTAAAAAAAATAGATACAATATTAGAATATTATGAAATATTTTATGAGCATAGGTTATATTAATTATATGAGAAAAATATAGCAATGTTGTAAATTTGTTAAATTTATAAAGTATGTATATAGATACCTAGTTATAAAAAATATTTTATAATTTTTTTTTTAGCTGCATGATGTTGATTAATTTGTTAAATTATTATTATAAAATATTTCAAAACAGTCCTTACTTGACAACCTTGTACAGGATCGGCAAATTTTAATTCATGATTTTTTGTAGATAATAAGCCAGTTAAATCAGCTAAATAACTATGATTATATACATTTCGTTCTTTCCAAATTTTAATAACTCTTAAAATTTTAGAAAGTATTTTTTCATCTCTAAAAAAATTAAAATTAAAATTAAAAATATAACATAAAGGAACATTTTAAAATATGATTATTTATATTTTGTAAGAAAAGTTGAAATAGGTTATATTTGAGGTATAAATTTTAAGATAGGTATTCCAAATCCTCCAAATGTTCAATTGGCCATATTTGCTCACAATACAACAATTATAACCTAAGACAACTCCCTGGCATCTTCTATTCAAAATCTCCAATTACCCATAAATAAAGTAACTACCTGGTTCAAAAAATGGAAACTTAATCTAAATCAAAAAGTGGAACAAAAATATTCATCCCAAAACAATACGAAGAACCTCAGCTCATTCACATAGAAAATTAAGATATAGAATGGATTATTAAAGATGACTAAGTCAACAATTTCCTGGATGAAAATCTGACAAGGAAAATTAATTTATATAAAAAAATATGCATAAGACTATAAAAGAATGAATACCAGTACCCATTAGTTAACTATAAATCAACGCTCTAAATAAAATCATATATCATACTATAGGTATACTTTAATAAGTAAAGTTAACCACTAATCACTAACCTATAAGTGCAAAGTATAGGCTTCAGCCTCTCTAACTAAAGTAGACAAAATCCAAATCCTCCAAAACAAGTTTTGAAGATATGCCTAAAGGCCCCCAATTCAAAAATGACCATACCAAATTAAAAAGCCTCTAATAGAACACAGTTCTACAAGTTGGAACTAAAATAGAAAGTCGTTATTCAAAACCTTGACTATCAAAGAACCTTCTCTTATCAGATAGCAGGGAGGACAAAGAATAAATTTAACTAATTAAAATCACAAATATAAATTTATAAAACTATTAATGTATATTGTGCATATTATTGCAATTATTTATAATTAAATTGTAAAACTTATAATAGCATGCAATATATAGGTATTCTGACACATTTCTAATAAATTAATTAGAAAAATTGGCTATCTCCCAATATGCGGTGAACCTCTGTTTTGTGTACTACGTAGCTATAAAATATATGAGTATAGTATGCGGTCTACCAATGTTATGTTTTCTTCCTACCTATAGCCGGAAATCGATCATCATTTATATATTTCATTATCTACCAATTTATATGTTTTATCTTAATTTTTCATAACGATATATATTTTATCATGTAACAATACAGGTTACTAGGTTAGTTGGTTTAAAGTCGTTTATGGTGAAACAAATTTTTTTAAATAAATAATATTAAAATATTAAAATGCTAGTAAAAGAGTTTTATAAGAGTTTTATTTTTACTTGCGTAAATTCAAATGGTCGAAAAAAAATAGTGAATTAAGTCTGAAATCATGGAGATTGTGTAGTTCTGAGTTAAGGATAATCAACTTGTTCAATTAATAAAATTTACAGGGAAATCCAAAAATTTTATTTGTGACTGGATGAATCTCTATAGAGACATTCCTGTAAGACACATTAGAGTTAAATTCTTTTTATTTATACTTTTAATATTGAATTTCTTAATAAATTAAATTTGTTTCAATATTGTTTCAATTTTATACAATATTATTTGGTATTAGTATTATTATGGCAGACCGCATATTTTTGCTGTAGACCGCATATTGGGAGATAGAAAAAAATGCATTATATTGTTACTTGTTATTAATACTTATTGAAATGTGGTAACTAGTTTAACTTACCTAACATAAGGGATGGCTTTTTGAATAGCAATTTTCCATCTATCAACAAACTTGTATTTCTGTTTCTTACTGTATTGTATGATATGGTTGGCTAAATAAAACAAAAGCAAACGTCTCTTGATCTTCACATTCTTAATAGTATTTGACCAGATAGTGATTATGCTTTTGTAATGTTCATGTCGTTCAAGGCACCATGTAGACAATGAATCAATTGCTTTCTGAGAGGCTGTTAAGAACATCAGCTTTTTTTTGAATTCTGAATCTGAATATTCAACCATTTTCACGTCTGTTTCACAAATATAATTATAACATTAATAATACCTATATTTAATCAATAAAAATCAATCATTCGCAATAGGTAAGCCTATTCTTAAAAACTGTAGTTCCAAGGTACAAGACGCTTTCACGTAATAGATGGTACATCGGTGAAATTTAAACGGCAATAAGTTCAATACTAAGTCCGAGAGAAAAATTCTGATAACACCATCGTTCGTAACACGAGACGTCGAATAACGTAAGTTGAGATTAAAAAAATGCAAAATTGCGGGGGACTAAACAGCATTCATACCCAAGTTAAAGCATAACGTACAACATTAATAATTGGTAGGTAACTTACATAAATCACTAGCTACAGGTCATGCGCAAGAACTAAGGTACCTACGTACCTATATTAATTCGTGGTCATACGACAGCGGACCGCTGGCGATTATCGCTACGACGAAAACGCACAACACCGCGTCCATGCGCTTTCTGCGAGGGGCATTCACTGTCGCTGCTCACTACACATTTTTTAAAGACATTGATTAGAAATATTGTAATGAATATTAAATTCAACAGACAACAACCGAACGACGAACGAGTGATCGCCTACAACGAGGTGTCACTGATCAGTAACCATGCCGCACCGACGCCCGCACAGGGTCGTCGATTGCCGGCCAGGGTAAATAATAATAATAACAACAACAATAAACGTGGACGACATTATGCGAAATGGACATTATGCCCGTACGCGTAGATAATACACAACGGTCATGCCGTCCACCTTGTATAAACGTTCCTCGATGATAAGCTATGTGGTAGTGGGTATGTTGTATTGTTGAACCACGAGCGAGTCGTTTTTTATTTAAAAAAAAAAATATAAATTATTTAAATTCAATAACTATTGTACCTTTATAATCGAAAACAATAATAATATGTCAAGATACGTCTTCGGTTCAAACTTAAAAATTTCAAACGATCGAACGATTCAAAAATTCCAACGGCAAATAATATTTGTTTGATAACAATATTGTTAGTACGTGGTGATAAGTGGAACTACTGGTTACAACTGGTTTGGTCGTTTTGACAAAAAGCGTACACTTTTCTCACAACGACCCGAAATCAGATGTAAGTCACCAGCAGCTGCACCGGGTGATCCTTATCATTTCTTATCAGCGAATAGTTGATTCTGTAATTCACCTGGTTAATCTAGGTACCTACACCAAAAACGTATGTTTTGAAAACAGATTTATGAGTGACCCCAATTACACTTTCCACAGACAATACACTAATATATTTTTTCAAAAAACTTACACACCCAATGGGGTTTGCTACTACTGCCACGATAATTCACTGCCACCATGATATAATGCTCCGGACATATTACTCCGAATGTAAAATGCTACGAATACAAGTTATCCGATTATTTACAACTGCGAATGTAGATCAAACTCAAGGTTTATAGATAATAAAGGTTGGCTCGTATTGAAAATATCAAAAAGCAGGATTGGGAGAAATCGGACTTTGGCGTCTCCCGTAGGAGACATTATTTGCTTACAATAGTGAATACTATAACATTGTTTTTACTTTTCACATGCGTTTTTACGAGTTTTGTATACGATCGTTTTCACATTCTTTTTTGCAAGTTGTATGTCTATCAATAATATTTAATTTAAATACAATAATTCATCGGATATCATGTTTACAAATTCAAAAAAAAAAAAACACTCAAGAGGATCATCTTGTGCAGTAGCGACGTGTAAGTATTATGCTAGCAAGGATTCGACATATCGTTTCACTAAAGCTCTACATACTATGGGTATGCTATGCCACCATTTTGCGACTCTTTTATCAATGATAAAATGATAAAATAAAGAGGAGAACTTCATATTCACATAAGATTATTAGTCGCAAAATGGCGGCGTAGCATGCCTGTATCTATAGTGCCCTAGTTTCGCAGGTAGGTAGGTACTTACTTTTATTGTAATTTTTGCCAATATTGTATTATTGTATTAAATATGTATAACGAAAATATATAGGTAGTTTATTTTGATGACAACGAAACTTCAATTTTTATATTTAAAAGAAAACTATCCAATAATAATCTTACAATTTTGTACATTAGGTAGCTACTAAAAACCAAAGAAGCATTTTGTGTTAACAGACTATTATATTTAAAATATTATTGTATTTTATTAAATTATTAACATGTATAAATAAATCTGGAAATTAATTATTAATGTTTAACATTAATTGTAGGTGGTACCCATGTATAAAATGTTTTTACTCAATGAAATAATGCAGGGATCTTTAATAATGTTTTTAATTTAAATTTTAAAATTATGAATTATGTTTAGGTTCCCAATAAAGAATATTGAGATCTGTTATATGTGGTTACCTAAATGTCGGCGAGGTGGTAATTGGAATCCTAAGACATCGGTGGTTCGTTCTAAACATTTTACCCAAGATTTTTTCGTTCGAGATTTGAAAGCAGAACTTTTAGGTAATTATTTTTTGTAATTTTTTATTGTAGTCAAAAATAATATATTTGAAATGTAATGGATTAGAAACAAAAGAAAAGGTGATATCAATGGGGATTTTAATAATTATTATAGAAAAACTATAAAATGTTAATTTTATAGTTCATCTGTTTGTTTCTATTCCACTACAACTGTATTATTATTGTATATGTGTAAAATGTGTATGACTTATTTATAATTATTTGTTCTTGTGTGATATACACAATATCTCAATGTTTGTTTGAAGTAATACGCATATGATGGTTATTAGCCGTGGATATGATTTTTAGGATGTTTGTTAAGTATATGAATGTTATAGGTACTATGCTCAAATACAATATTTCAAAGAACCCATCCGACCAGATATTCTTTTGAATTCCAGCAAATGTCTTTTTTATTCTATTAACGTTTGTATTGTGAACATATTATACAATTCTATACTCAGGAATCTTATCAGTTATGGGTTTCTCTTTATAATATATTTTTAAAACAATATTTCAAAGAACCCATCCGACCAGATATTCTTTCGAATTCCATTCAATTACATTGATAATTAACATTTGATTCTCTTATTATCTTAATATTAATATTAATTTGAATAAATTAATCAAATGCTACATAATCTATGATATATCACTTATCATTTGTTTTATGTTCTCAACATAGGCCCCATATGTAAACAAATATATTATATCATTTATAATTTTGAAGTTTCACTATAATTAATCAATATAACAAAACATTAAAGATATTAATTGCATACATTTTAATTTATTGTACCATCAAAAACCTTATAAATATCATAAATTATACCAATCTATTTCTTATAATTTAATAAACTAGCATATTTTTATTCACTCATTTCTGAGAAAATCTATACTCTGTTCAAGTTAAGAAACTTAGTCGGCGACCAACTTGTGCGCATTGACAATTGGTCGCAGCCAACTATATTTTTCAACTTGAACAGAGTATTCTCAGTATAACTTATGTATACATATTATATTATATCAATGTAAAATACAATAGTATTTAAAAGAAATTAGGTTACTTTAAAAAAACTATAAACTAAAAAAAAGTTTTCAAGAACTGATATTTTTAATGTATTTCAGCATTTGTGATTTACCTTAGTCAATGAAGAAATTATATTCTCAAATGCACTATTTGTTTGCAGAGGATTTTAAGTTTTGTTCAGACCCATGGCATGGTGACATTATTCCATGAAAATCATCATGCTGCCACAATACTGAAATAGGTAATAACAAATAACAATTAATGGCGGATGGATTAGGATCTAGTGATAAGAGAAATTCTTACATTAATATTAACATTTTTTCTTTTTATATAGATTATGTTTTTACCACACTTGCCACCACAAGTCAGAACAGATGCCAGAATTGCCAGAACACTTCCACATTCTTGGGGGTTTTCTGACAATCACAAGACTGGCAACACGTATGGGCATAGTGAACTGTATTGTTCAGTTAGTGGACTATGTGAGACAATACTGGCTGACAACAGTACGTCCATCCGGGTTTTCCGTTTACGGTGTAAATATCTTTACGAACAATTTTGTGGAAAGTTTTCACAGCATGCTTAAGTCCACCATAGATACATCCCTCAGTCTAGTCTTTTTACGGTAATTTATTTTTAATAAAAATATATAGTTGACAATAGCTGGAATTTTGATTGGTATTTATAATTTTTTTGCAGATCGGTTGAAAGTAGATTACGGAGTTAAATGTTACAAACAATCAATGGCCAGCGAGTGAGACAATTAACTATATATGGTTTACATTTTTGTAATTAATTTTAATTTTAATAAATCAAACTTTAAAGGTGCAAAGATCTATTGTGTCTAGCAGAGACACAAATAACTGCATTTTGGCTGATGCTCTATGAAACAAATGCTATGGCCTCTATGGCACAATGGCATATTTAAGAAGAGTATCTTATTCGGTGGGAGGGTATATAAATATGTAAATCGGACCTTTAGTTAATGGTAGGTACCATATAAATTCAATTGGGTGTATAAAATAAACTACAATAAAATGGAATTATAGAAATCCTTCTTGAAGATTTCATTCCTGGACAGCTAACAATGGTTGGACTTCAGTCTCTGGCACCTGTATTGCCGCCATTTCACATTCGTGGAGTTGGTAGACCTAGGAGGGGCCGTGGTTGTCAACGAGTAGCAGCAGTTCCACAAAATCATGGAATGGTCCGGCATCCAAATGTGTGCCAACAACCAAGTGTTGGAAACCTTAGATTAATTGTAGACCACCGTCTTCTCGGTAATATACAACTATACATTAAATTTTGAAGGTACAATTTCGAAGGAATATTTTTAAATTGAAAAAATATTTCATAATTTTTTTGTTATTTATTTATATATATACCAGATACTTATATATATTTTTTTTTATATAATATAATATATTATATATATTATATTATTGAATATATTTATATTCAATTTGTTTTGTTTATTTACTTAAATAATTTCTTGCTTTGTTTAGTTATTTATTTTTTATACTAAAATGTTAGGATAGCTAAAATAAATATATAATTTTTATATTTTCTTATTAATTATTATTCAGGAGAAATTCTACCAAATTTCCATCAATAGCAGATAATATGGTTAAATTGTTAAAATATATTCTTACAAAAAACGTATTCCAAAAGATAAGAACACCGCATAATATTAATTTATCTACCTATCATAGAGATTGGCTCAAACTACTGTAAGACGAAATGTTTAAATTTCTTGTTTTGATGTTGAAAATTGTTAACAAGCTTACTCATATAATATCTACTTATGCCAATTTAAATTTAGATATAAATCATCTATTAATATTTATAAGCTCTTTATTCGTCAAAATTTGGCAAAAATGTTAATTTATATACAAAAATAAAAACCAAATATTATTTCAAAACCAATACTTCTTAATAGTTATTAACTAGCTTATATTAGCTTATTAGCTATTACTAGTAATACTTGAAAATGTCATCTATAATGTATCATTGATATAATTGAATTCAAAACATAGTTTATATCCTATTTTTGAGGTAATATCTAAAATATTTTCAAAAAATAAAAGCAAATTTACCAATTTAGGTGTAGACAGCTTTAGTCGAATCACAATTAATATGTGTTATGGATTTCATCATCCTCTGAATATGATGAATGGATATAAAATTGTGTATAATTATAATTAAATTATAAGATGTGATTGGAATCAAAGAATATCTGCTAGATATCAAAAGTTTTGTAGGTCCAACGGCAATTGTTTGTTTCAAATTATTTTTAGTAATACAAGATGGAAGAGCTTTAAATGATTACAAAGAGTGTAAGTACCTATAAGCAAATATAATTATTACCTTGTCACACTGAAGAAAAAAAAATGACACTGAGATTGGCTTATAGTGAAAACAAGTATTTAAAAAATAATAAAAAATTTGAATTTCAAACGCTCATAAAAATTTTATTTGATTCCTTATAGAAATTTTTTTTTTTATAAATGTAGATAATCTTATAAGGAATCTTGTATTACATTTTAAAACCTTAGATTTAAAAAAAAATTTTTTACGAATTCTGAACTCAAAATAATTTGCTAATTTTCGTGATTTTTCCATATTTTGTCAATTTATGAACTTTAAATACTTATAAAAAAAAAAATGTGACTAAGGATTTTTAATATTTTTCATCTGCCTTTGAAACAATATACTAGGAGCCCTCTATTGAATTTTCAAGCTTTTTTAACCAACAAATAAAACTTTATTGTTATTTATAGAATAAAAAACTGAAAAAATTGGAAACTGTAGGTAAACAGCTCAAAAAGAGTGAAAATATTTTGAAAATTGTATGGTGTATAGGAAATGCTAGTATAAATATTTAGTGAAATTTTCATGTATCTACAGTTATTCGTTTTTGAATTACAACAAAATAAGTAAATCGCTACATGA
>WHPZ01586649.1:0-33053 GCA_016617965.1 Macrosiphum rosae | reverse complement strand
TCGTTCTGTTATTTTCTCCACTGAGCTCGAAATGCACAAACCGATAATTAAGTGAAAGTGTGCGGTTCGAGAAATTGGGCCATCTATCCAACATTAATAGGTAGGTATAGCCGTATAGGTTGTTTTTGTTGTGACAAACGGTATACGTAAGTATGGCCAGAGATAAAAAAAAGAGATGACGACCGTTAACGGTGAAACGAATTTTTTTTCCTTTTCTTATCGAACATAGAAGTCGGTGGCTCACTGGCTCACCTTCCGTATGGAAATGAATAAAAGAAATAAATGAAATATACGAAAAAAAGAGACTAGTTTATGCTATCTATACCTACTCTATAGGTATAACATACATATTGTATAAATGTATTTCTAACATGGATATAATATATAGGTATTGTATTGTATCTCGAACCACTTTAGTTTTAAAAAATCGGATAATAATCACCGATATTTTGAACTACCCCTCACCCCGTGTTGAGAATATTTTTTATCGCCTTTTTATAAAAATATTAATAGTTTATTAAATATAGAATCAAACGATAAAATATTCGCCAGAAGTAGTGCGTTTCCACATATCGAGCCGAAAGACCGAACGCAACGACTGAGCGATTTTTTGGTGTGCGAGGTGGAAATGAAATGCCAAAGGCCGAAGTGTGTCCGGAAGAGAAAACCAAAGGGTGTTGGTCACTTATAGGGACGCGGCATCATTTTATACATGCGGGCAGTATAAGTCGCGCACGCAAAAAAACTTTCGTGGCCAAAATTACACATACAAATTCACAATGTAAAAGAGACACTAAAGAAGACGTTAGATAGTTGGGAAAATGTATAAAAGCCAAGGAGTATACACCTTGATAAAAACATAAGATGCACATGAACAGAAGAAATTGGTTATGAGGACCGCAGCAAAATTCCACAATATAGTATTACAGAAATCTCTGCTAAAAACGTCATTTTTCATTTTATTGGTTATTCAATGCGTTTTTGTCATAATATGTTCGCGGTTTTTAAGGTACATAATAATATATCTTACGATATTATAGTTTTTGCGTTGCAGCACGAGAAGAAACAAAAACAGATACATATTATTAAAATTTAATAAATCACCCGCTCTATTTATGTTAACAAAAAAAAAAAAAAATTATTATTATAATAATTCACACAGCTATTACAAATATCATGTTTCAAAAATCTGTGAATTTATATAATAATATATACGTATATATTATTATATATTATTATATTATAGTCCGACCCGTACAGATGATTACTTAAAAACTAACACTCCGAATGTATGCAGTATGTGTTATGTACTAGTATTTTGTATACAAAATAATATTATATAATACGTCGATTGAGAACAATACAGATGGATGGAGGAGAAAAAAAATAAAACAGTGACATTATTACTATACAGCGTGGTCGTTTTTCGGGTTCGCGAAAAAGTACATGACAATTAAGTGCGATTCACATATTATTATAATACACATTTAAATTATACAAATAATTATATACATTACGAAAAAAATCACATTATTTACAAAAATTATCTTCCGCGCACACGAGCGCGTTGTCGTATTCGTCTTTTACCGCGTTACTATATTACATATATAATTAAAAAATAAAAATACACGTCTTTCCGATACATTGAGTTTTACGGCCGTTTAAAGCTGATGTTACGTCTTTAAACCGATGGCGTTTAACGTGAATGTATATGCTGTTAATATCATTACCGGATGAGTTATGTTTAAAAAACGAGTATAATTTTTTTTTCATATTTATAAATAGGTACGTTATCATATAATATTGGTAAACATCGAAAATCAGAGCTCGATATCATAATAAGTGGTTTGTGGTGTAATGATTAGGTTTCATGGTTGGTAAAAAAAAAAAAAAATTAAAAATTATAATAATTATAAGAAAATAAGCGTACTAAAAAAAAGAAAAATTGGGCACTGAGCTTTCATTCAATCGTCTAAATAAGTAAAAATCAAGCATTTTGCTCACACATACAAATAAAAAGAAAGAAATAAAAATTCAGAATTATGTACATTTTTTTTTTTTTGTTTAATCTTCTTGTCTCGATTTCATTGTGTTATATTCATTCAGTCTCGGTCTCGGGGGGCGCAATTTGAGATCCGGTTATCACGTTAATATAATATATATATATATATATATATATATATATATAATGTAGATAGGTACATATAAATATAGGGAAATGAGGCAGTCTGCTCCGATCAAACATCACTGAAACATGAGAAAAATTAATTATTACAACACATCATTATTGTAGTATGTTAATTAATATCACACTACTAGAGAGTAATAATAATAAAAATAATAAAACACGATCGAGGAGTTAAAATATTTGGTATGCATAAAACGAGCACCGTTAAAACTGAAAACGCCTTGCCTTTGTAGGGTATATCATTATATTTTTACTGTAGACCACAATATCGTCACACAACATAATAATATATATTATCTATCAAAAGACGTCTATACTCTAACTGGCGTTATCGTCCGGAAACCGTACAAATAGTGTAATGGGGGAAATAAACGTTATCATTTAAAAAAACCGAGGGCGGGGACAATAAATGAAACAAATCGATACCGCACTATAACGACGACGTATTCGGTCTAACAACACAATATTGAACTGCAGCTGTCATCACAAAATACATGCACAATATACGTATATACACACACACACACACACACACATTTATATAATTAATATTTATCACCGACAAATATATAGAAATATATTTTACTACTATAAACGTATGTATTTGAAAAGAGCAAAAAATTCATGTTATAAACTATATTGATATTGTTGAATATAAGTATTCAATTTCAATATGAGAGTTTAAATTAGGTACATATGATGTCGAAATTTTTTATTGGCGAAAAACTAGTAGTTTAGCATTTAATCAAGAATAGCATTTCTTATTACTATTTAGTATTTATATTATAATTATATACACTAGACAATTGTATATAATAATATCTAGTTTTTTTTTTGGAAATATGGATTTTCCATGGAAATTATTAAATTTTTTTTAAACAGAGAAAGTAGATATTTTATTTAAGTATTATATGTTTAATGTTGAAAATAAAAGAAAATATAGTAAATATTATATAGGTCGATTATTTGAAAACATGTACGAGTGGAACTCTATTTAAATTGATACCTATAAAACTAAACAAAATATTCTAATATATATATTTGTTTTATTAGGTACAAAAATGTTATTAAAAAAGGAATAAGATCGACATATTGACATATTAACATCTTATTTATAAGATACTTCTTTAGTATAAACAATATTTATGTATAAAAACCAACAATTTGTTAAATTTTTGGTTTAATTCAACTTATACATACACATTGGTACGCTTTTAAAACAATGTACAATTCGTCATGTTTAAAAATAGAATTTTTTTTTTTTAACAATTATAAATGCTAACGCCGAAGTTACTATTACTGCGCAACGGTAAAACATAATGAAGTATCTAACCGTAAACTAATAATAACGAAAAGTATATTCTCACATATACCCATAAAGTAGGACCTACCTAACAACATTATTCTAAAATCGAAACGGTAAAGTCACGTTTGTGCACATTCACGAACCGATTAAAAAGTAAAAACTTTATCAAAATTATTAAATAAAAGTAGAAATAAAAAATATGTACGTTTGGATACGTATTATGCCGAAAAGGCGACATACCTATACATGTATACATAAATGTATATTTGTAAGTTAATCGTATACGTGCTATGCCGAGATATTATTAAAATGTATGTATATATGCATTATGTATACTATATATATAGGTACCGGTTAGTCGAGGTGTAGTTTTATTTGGTGATTCAGAAGAGTTGGACGTTTCTCACAGCCTTACCTCGAGAAACTTTTAAATGCCGCCGACTGGGGATTTATGCACAATGGCACACGGTGACTGCTCAACTGGTCGCCGATAAACTTGTGAAGTTCCTCTGTAAGAAATAAAGATTTAGTAAAACGTAAATATATATACCGTCACCGTGACGTCATTTCCGTGATGAAAACTACATATTATTATACAACGACACCTTATAGGGTGCGTATACATGCGTACCTTTGACTTGTTGTACATTCGACATTTTCTTCTCCCATTTATCGTCGAACGTCTGTGGGGCCACCGGTTCGTAATCCATACAAAAATGCCGAAGACCCGTCAACGGTACCGTGAAACAGCATTTGCACATGCAGCTGTGATACCTCAGACGGCCCTCGTCTATGTAAGGATGGACCAACGCGTCCATGACGGACATCCGTTTGTCCTGCATGTCACGTAAACACAAAACAGGACGTTAATAAAAAGAACGAAAATATATAACAGCACGAGCTATACCAAGCTATACCTAGGGAGGCTACTAATTGAGATGGCTTAATTCAGGCTGTACATTAACACTTACCGGGTTGAAAACTAGCATCTGGGAAATCAGGTGAACCGCTTCGTGCGTCATCAACGAAGACAGAGAGTACAACAGAGACATGGACGGCTTCTTCATGCGTCGTATGAGCATGTGGGAACGGGCTGCCGGACACGCGTGGGCCATGTCTTCCATAGTCGGCGTACCGAGCAAGTCCGTTATCAATTCCAGCTGTAAAAATGGTAAGCGTATAAATAAGTACGAGTATGCAATAAACGTACATTTAATATTATTATTTTTATCATCAGCGCGTCGTCGGGTGTGTGCATACATTTTACAATTATATATACTATGTAATAGCCAATAGGTATTATGACACCAAAATAGTTATTATATTTCACACTTAACTAGGGGGGTATTTGGGTGACTTACTTGTTGAACCGTGTCTTGGCCTTGGAACAGTATCCGCCTGGTGACAAGTTCGGCAAATATACAACCGACACTCCACACGTCTATGGCCGATGTGTAGTGTTTGGCTCCCATAAGTATTTCCGGCGCCCTATAATATTGTGTCACCACTTCTTGAGTCATGTGTTTAGTCTCATCTGGTTCTTCTACTCTGGCCAGACCAAAGTCACAAATCTAAAAACACGGGAAATTTGAAAACTATAATAATTTGTTGAATGGTGTATTTTATATCATATAATACATAACAAAAGTGATGCCAATCAGACATTTTTGACTTTTAGCAAAAAAATTCATATACAAAATAGACAAACAAAAAAGGATTTAAAAAGTACCGGTTCTATCATAAATTCAACAAAAACAGCGGGTGCTCTCAGTGGTCTCAAATTTTACAGTACCTATCATAATTATATTATAGTGTAGTTAACTGCTGCAATTTTTGTTTGCTATTGACGATTTATGATCGTGAGAACATAGAAATGCTTTTAAAATATTCTCCATTATAATAGTGCTTTGGAAACAATGCACTCGCGTACACGGCCAGAGTATAGTTTCGAAAACAGGAAAAGAAAACTGAATCGACTAACACAAAGCAGAGAGAGAAGCTGAAAACTGTGTAACGTAGTTATAGAATTATATTATAAACTAGTGTCATAAAACTTAAACTTATAAACGTGAAAAATTATTCACATTTTTTTCAGCGAATTAAAAGATTTTTAAATTTTTGAACATTTTAAAAAAATCTATTTTTTATTTTTTTATTATTACATACAGTGTTTTAATGGGAACGTATATTTTTTAATTAAGTGACGACAGAAAAATACAGAAATACCATCGAATCGCGTGGTGCATGCGGAGGTAGAGCTCAGGCGTGAAATTAATAAACCTATTCTGGATAGGAATGTAAAGTATAATTATTATTATTAAATTTAGGCCAATGTACAGGCTCTGAATGTGAAAAAAACACGCCTATATCATAATATCATGTATCAATATATTATGTCAGACACATATATATCTTACAGTACAATATTTGTAAGTTGTAGACTGTAGTATACGCACCTTTAGAATACAATTACTGTTGACAAGCAGATTTCCTGGTTTGATATCTCTGTGCAATATTCGTGCCGAATGCAGATACTTGAGACCCCTGAGGATCTGGTAGAGGAAAACTTTTATGTGGTCTGGCGACAGCTGTTGCGGCGACACTATAATTTTGTGCAAGTCGCTCTGCATTAATTCAGTTATCACGTATCTGCGAGAATGCTACAAGTTAAGGAAATAACGACGACGATGATATAATAGGCGTATACATGATGAGATATTGACGCACGTCTAGTATGTCGAGACGCTTTTATAAAATATAAAAATAATAAACATACGATCACGACGCTCTTGTTATCCATGTTCACTGTTATAATGTAAATAAATTACATGCGGGGGCTGGGTACACAGGATTATAATATACCGTATTTTTAGAAAGATGGATAGATCTTTATAGAACGGCACCACCACCATGTGTTTCAAGGGATCTTTTTGTCGTTTTAAAAATAAAAAGGGGGAAAAAACGGGTATCGGCGACAATATTATTAGTTATTACTCGACTGTAGAGGGTATAATAGTGTAATACTATATGTATACTATCCAATCTCGAGGACGACGACCGCTGTATATACTTAAAGTGATGTTAAACGGAATATAATATATAGCTGTAATACCTATTTTATACCGCAGTGACGGCCCTATTTTTCATCAAGACTTAAGGTAAACACAAAAATTGAACGCGTCGGAGCTATTTGGTTAATCGATTGCTGCGTCAAGTTACAACGCGATGTAGGTATTTAATCAAGATCGTATTACTAGGCATACATCGTCCGGAGACAGCATTATATTATAACAACGACGCAAGCAGTCTATATTATAAACTTATTTTATACGTGGCAAACAATAATAATTGTTGTGCAATATCCGTGTACGACGAGTTTAGGTACACGCCAATATAAGTAATGCAATAAAATTAATGACTGTACCATATAATAATATAACATATTATAATTTATATGAATATGACACATATATTTCAGACATAGCTCTATACCGTGAGTCGAGTACAAGAGTACAAGCGTTAGTTTATGATGATCGCTGGTCGAAAAACGAGGTGAAAGTAATAAAAGAAAAAATATGATCGCATTCAAAACGATAATTTTGTATTATATATTGTGTTATAATAATATATAAAAGCAATAATCCCAGAAACGCAGCTGCTGAAAATTCGAATTTCTAGACGAACTAGGGGCAAGACAATAGAAACTGCAGCGCGTGCAATCCGTATATATACTAATACTATATTATATATCCTTGACGACGACGGATAAGTATTGTCAACGGCCGCCAGTAATAAATTATCTGTATATACACACTCGATTTGACCCTGCAGTAGTCTTATGATCACGTGGAAATGCATAGTCAGAAAACATGAAGAAAAAAATACTAAAAACTAAACAAAAAAATATATCTCGACGCTTTAAATGCGTCGTTTATTCCGTATATGAACAATAAGGATTATAGAATTTAATATCAATCATTAACACGCGAAGAAACCCGTGATATTTCCATAAAACAAAATTTCTAATTTTAAATAAACGTATATATTTTGTACGAGAGCGTTTAATCGTTTACGATGATGACACTGACGAGAATCAACACAAATCCTCGGAGCACGATTATAGTGCTTTTCGTCTAAATGTTTAAAATCCAAGGATACAGTAAACTAGTTGAAAAAAAATTAATAACAATGGAAAGATGAGAAGAAAAAATAACTGATTATACAGTACATCGTACAGCAACAATAGTAAAATAATGTAGCACAATACTCCAATACATTATGATTTTATTCTTCAAAAACTAGTTAATGTGTGCTTGTGCTGTAACTTGTAAGTTGTAACTTTTAAATTCATACTTACGCAGTAACTATACAATTTAACGAGTTAAAAATGAACACTTTCTCGGTGCAGTAAATAATAAGTGGGCACGACTTAATTTGGTAGGTATTATATACATAAATATATTATATACCTAGTACCTACATTATACAATAGACTACACGCGTATACACAGTTTTGCGTACAACATTATGTTTAGATGTCCACATCACGGTCACGAGGCAAAAATATATTATACCAAAACCGAGAAAACAGGGCATATTAAAAAGTCTGTTTTGAATAAAACAAAAGATACAAAAAGTCTTATGAAGGGTGTGTGTAGATGATACACAAAGAAAAATATTTTATACATATAAGAAACACACAACGTCACTAAATGCTATTGTTACCTAACGTAAAGAGTTGGTTGTTACAGTGTACCTAACGGATGGACGTTTTTCGTAGCACATGGGAAGGTATAATAATTGAATATACCTATAGGTATACGTACACTTGTATACCAGTACAAGACCATGAATCTTTCAAAGAATGTTATTCGTTTTGGTTATTTTACGGTAACATTATAATATATATATATTTATGTTATACATCCCCAGACCTCAACAACGATATATATTGTATAAATACGACTACCTGAACCAGTTGCCTTCAGGTAAACACCCTCATTCGGGTATTTTCATCCTAAATATCTAGTTCCCCAAAAACATGCAGACAGATCTGTTATATTTTACTTCTCAGTCAGTTCTCACATACGCGATTGTAGCCCTTCTTCACTTGGGCTGCATCGGTATTGTTTAACCTTACGGAAACTTTATCGGAGTCCGCTGGGTTCATCCACAGCTTAAATTATATAAATGCCAGAGGGAGGAGTTTGTTGAGCATTTGGTTGCCATATATATTATTATATTGAATGGGATGACAAAACGAGCTAAAATATTTTATACAGGGGGAACGCGCGGTATGTGTATTATACACTGACGACTTACCAGAAACAGAGAGAGAAAGAGAGAGAGAGAGAGAGATAAAGATATATCAGCCGACGGCGGTGGTCCAGTGTAATGAACGGGAGCGGGGAAAAAATCCATAGAACGTTTTCAAACAATGTACCATTATTGCATATACATATAATATATAAATATATATATATTAACATTATGCGTTTAGTTTTACACAACAATCGTTTGAATCGATTTTGAAGTTACGATGACGCAATAGACAAGACTATATTATATATGTACATAGACTTCAAGACTGTATAAGACTATTGTTGTACTTAAAAGTTCAAAGTAGCAGTTATTGATTATAGGCACGAACAAAACAAACTAATTGATATATATTGATATATATTAATAAATAATAAGTATATAATATTATACATACCGCTGTAATTTTTCTAAAATGCAAGCTCGTGATAAAAATTTGCCAAAAAAAGTACGATCTGAGTGTCACAAACGGTGCAGGAAGAAATATATGACGAGAATCGTAAAGCAATCTCAATAAATCCAACCCCCGTATAATACTGCACCACCATTACGTGACGACTGCCACCACTCTTCAGAGGGGATGAGAGCACGATATTTACTAAAGCGCACGAGCTAGGGCTGTAGGTCGCCTTTGCTATCTAACACACGTAATGTAAGTAGCACAATATATCTATACATATACAACAAAGGAGGACCTGTCGAAAAAAATCGTTTGATGGTCAGATCATATGAAAGCACAGTCTATAAATACGACTATATGAGTATATTTTTAAGAGCAAACGCAGTTTTCAAATGTTCATATTAAATGTCGACAGTTAAAATCATTCGAAAATTGACCAATTAGACGTAAAAACATAATGTTTTTATGTGTAAGTAGTATGTACCTACGCTCATCGAAATTATCCGATCAAAATTATTATTGTTCTATTACATTATATGACAATGACGACCTAAGCAATACACACCGAGGGGACGAAATAATAATCGTAGGCAGAAAATTATTTTTAAGGGTAGTTGACTATAAGCGTTGTGTCCGGTTTACCGGGGGGGGGGCTGTCCGCCTGTATGCTGGAGGTGTATTTTATATAATATAATAAATAATAATATATTCGCAGAGTTTATATGAGTTTAGTTTGTACCATGCATACACACATACATATATATAAATTATGCACAGACGCACACATTACATGTTATAATAATTCAATTTCCGCCAGAGTTCTCTGCACATAGCTATACACACGTTTTAGTGTATGTGTGTGTGTGTGTGTGTGTGCAATACACGACGCAAACACACATTTTAATTGCCCAAATCTATTTGTGTTTCGACGACACACGGGGAGAGAAGACCCGTGCAAATCGTTGAAATAATTTTTGAGTTGATTCAATGATGACTAAACAAGGGAGGAGGAGAAAGAGAGAGAGAGAGAGAACACTAGATGGCAGAGGTAGGCGAATGCACAAAAGAGGAGACGACGTTATTTAAACGCGCATGTGGCCGTTATCAGTTCGCAGATTGTAAATATCGAATATATTTTATGCGCCATATGCATAAATGAAAAAATAGACCAAATATTTAAATTTTTATGGAACATAGCCGGATAAAACTAAAAAACCAAGATTGATGACCTCGTTTTGTTAAAATATATACACGTATGTAACAACGAGTCTGTAAGATAGGTATATCGCATGTATTTAAAATTTAAATATGAGTGTAACTTTCAGTAATTGCGTTTTACTTTCAATGAAATTTATAAAACTCTCGAAATAATCCAAATACAAAGAACTAATCCGAGAAACACTAAAAAAAAAACCAATAATTATGTTTACAGAACAAACGTTACCTTATATATTATAAACGCTCCATAGTCTATACGACGGATGTATTACAGTGAGCGTAATAAGTCGTCGTCGTTGATCCAACGAACGGACCCAACGAGTATCTCAGCGATAAATATGCGCAAATTCCTCTTGGATTAGAACGTGGCAGTAAGTGTATACGTGCTCAATATTTTTAATTTAACGCAATTTGAAGTACACATTTTGTAAGTGACCGTTCAGCTACGAAGTGAATAATACAAAATTCACGACAATAACGGTTGAAAAAATAACTTGAAACAAGATCGTATTGCGCAGTCAAAGTAGTTAAATTACATTAAATAAATATTTGCCAGTTAACACTTTAATTTGAATAATTATTTGCATTCATACTATATATAGTATTAGTATACAATTAACTATTAAATAAATTCACTATCATGGTTGCACGAATCCACTCACAGCATATAAGCGTAATATACTAAATAATATAGTGTATAGATGTAATAATAAATATAAAAGACCTCTTTAATTAGGAAAAACATATGCGTTGAATATTTTTTCTTTTACATACAAATTACGTTAAGACTATATTATGTAGCCAACCCAGGGTGATGTAAATATATGATTATAAAACGTTTAACGTGGACTCTACGATTATATTGTGTGCACGCTACATACACACATACGATGATAAATATTGTGCTACGGCACGATGAAAAAAATCTCGTAATTTTATGTAGGTATACGTATAACACGATAAACAACAGTCAATAACCTTCCGACGGTTAAAGTCACGTTAATTGCACAACTCTTGAACTGATTCTGTTCGAAATCGATTATTATATTATAGGTACTTACTCAGAAATTCGTATAATAATGGATAAAAATAAGACAATTTAAAAGCAAGATTACTAAGTATATTATATATTTTATACCTACAGTGCATGTGTAATCGCTATGATTAATAAAAACGTGCGATGACAGCGACGCATCTTTTTAAAGACGCAGTCGTCATCATTATTTCCGGCACTGCTGCATAAACAACGGCACACATCCCGCTACTCCCGTACGGCGATTATGACCATATGGGTCTCATACAGCGGTAAGGCGATTTCTCAAGGGCTCGTTAAACGATTGCTAATTTACACGGGTCCGATGATAAGGATTATAATATTAGGTATACTGATTACTGAGCATATCAAAAGTATGATCATATACATAATATAATGTTTACAGCAAAGGAGTTAAACGGTAAACAGGAAACGCAAATATGTTTGACCCTTTTCGATCAGCTCTGCTCACTCTATACATAGAGGAATGACTTTTTTACTTTTATATTTTTTAGTGTGCAAACACGAAATATATATTTTAGTGCCTGGGCACAAATTTATATACAGACACACAATATAATATAAATACGAAGAGCGCCGCGGCTGCACCGTCTCGCGTTTTTAACGATCTCCCGGGCTCGCAAAATTATTAATCCCCTTCTGGCAGTCCACACTCCACCGCCCCCGCCAACAAACGACCCGTTACAGAGGGATGGTGCATTGCAGAGCGGGAGGGGGCGGGACACAGCCACCGAGAGGAAACAGGGGCGTCGTCGGTCTCGGGTCGAGTCGCCGGGCCATCTGCCTCGGCCGTAACCATGGCGACCGTATCATTACGCCGCGCCCCGCCACCACCGTGGGATTTTAAATTACTGCCCTTTCCCCTCACAGTCCGGGCGGGTGGCGCCCACCAAGGGCGGCAAAGGCGGTATACGTGGCTTACTATACTTCCACTGCCACCCTTTCAGCAGCAGCAACCACGCAGCAAAGGCCATACCCGCGTCGTCATCGCACGCGTCACACACACAATCACACACACACCGGACGCGGACTTTAGGGAAAAGCAAAAAGGGCTCCTCCACCGCCAGATTCGATTTTTTTCTCCTGCTTTTCACCCGCGTATTATATTATATAGTAGATGCTGATGCTGCTGCAGTTGTTATTACATATATCTACGGCATATTCGTCAGGGGCTGGGAATGATCAATACGCGTGGGTAACAAAGGGGAGAAACGGCTGTAGAAGCGTACATATATAATATAATATATATAATACAAGTACTACACGAGACGGTTTTTTGGGGGTATGTCGGTTGCGAACGGCCAAAACAGAGAGACCGGAGTTTGAAAGAGGGAGAAGCCTCGGCAGGTGCCCTTGGAGCGCTCGCGGGAATGCACGGGCTACGGTCGGGTCGGGTGCCGGTCGTAAAAGATATCGTAGAAAAACCACCGCAATGTTCAAGGTTTCTCTTAATTTAAAGCCGAAGAGAGTCACTGAACCGAATCGATTATAATATATTGTGAACGCAAATATGAGAGGAAGAAAAAAATAACACATCCCAAAAATACACGTATATAGTAGACGCGTAGTAGTTGGGAGTTGGGACAAGCAACCGTTATGCGCAGTGACTGCTGCTGTGTCCATTCCGCGGATAAGCACACAAACGATTCGAGCGTCTCGTTTCGCCAGCGGAGACCGGAAGAAAAACGTTTCATCGTTGTACAGCATTACATATTATTATATATTATGATATTGTAACCGACCACTAGAACAAGTCGAAAAAACTGTATGGAGCTTATTGGCGTGGAAAGGATTCCTTTCGAAAATATCCACTCATAATGATCATTGATCGTGCTCTGGTTTTTCTAAGTAGAGGAATTTTGGACTAAAAGTTAAATTACTACTAAATTACAACCTTAAAATACGATATAATCACTGCAGCACAAATTAGTGTTTACTTTGACATCATTAGGTTCTTTTGACAAAATGTTTTAATTAATCATATGGTTAACTATTGACGGTTTAATTGATCGTTATGTACTTTTATTATGTATAAATGAAAAAAATTGAGTCAACAGGGGATAAGTACCCTATGCAATAGACACGCCCACGCACCCTCAGAATCGCGTGTGTACGGGTATATTGTTTAAATTTCCCACAAGTAATACAGCATATTATTAATATTATTAAATAGTCTATTTACTATTAATCAGATAATCCGATACGTCTTTATATCGTTTTTGTTGCCGGCATCGCGTTTCTCCGAGACGATGAATGTAGAACGTTGCAACAAGCTCATCGCGTATATATTGCGCATCGGAGCGCGCGCTTATACGGGGTGAACGTGGAGTACAGAACGCGTGTCCGTTAACGAAATTAGTTTCGTCCCGTAACCCAAATTAGAAAACACGATATTACTATTTCCTATATTATTTAGCTTGACAAAACGCTGTTAAAAAACAAACTTCAGTTCCGGGAAAATGGAACGATCGATCCGTTCTAGATATATAACTGCACCATGTCATGTGCAACTACTGATGATGATTACCCGGTGAATGAATAACGAAAAATACAGACGGCGAGAATATAAACGGAACAGAAAAAAACAATTCGTATTGAAATATGATCGAAAACATTACGCTGCAAACTGTACTTTGGAGTATAGGTACGCATGCAAGCACGCAATTATTACTGTAAATTGTAAAGTAGACAAATAAGTACTTTCTATCATAATACAATTTGTGAGCCAATATTGTAAAGTGCAGAGCGCGCGACGACATAACACATCGGGAAACCGGCGATGGGCATGCACAGTGAACACATTCACATACATTATATTTTACGATAACCTAATTTGTATTAAATTAATAATAATATAATATAAAATATTTATATTATTATAAAATATAATATATAATTTTTTTTCACTCTATACTGAGGCGGCACAGGTCAATTACACCCGGCCGGCAATGCACACACATACAACAACAACAATTTTCCCGTCAAGGTTACCAACATTTCGACACCTCCCCCGCACCACCGGCCAAGCCAGTCACCGACGGGTGATAGCCGTCGCAACAGCAGTGGTCGCGTACCGCGGCGGTCGACCGTCGGTTTTGTGTTACTACCGGGCGGCGACGTTAGGCCGGGACATTGTGCGGGGAAACGGCGGCGGCGCGAACACACGCGCGCGCGGAACGTCTTCGCCCGGGTCTATGGGTCTTTGTACGGTGAACCAGTTTTTCCCCCTATACAACGCTCCGGCGTCAGCGCCTCCTTTACACACTCGCATATATGTGTGTACAATAATAATATGCTCAGCAGGTAGGCATACACACACGAACGCAGGACCGAATGTGCCTGATACATACGCACACAAGAAATAAATGCACTTAAACACACACACAAACGCACAGAGGAGAATAGAATGGTCCAACAGACCCTTTTTATACGGATTTTTCGGAATGCGTCCCCAGACAATGGCAGATACGATAAATTTAGGAAGGTACAGGTACCCGCATTGCAGCCCTGCGCGGTGTCCTTTTGCTGCACTAGACACCGACGAAACAATATTATACGCCGTCATGCAGGACGACACTGCAAAGACTAGAGAGCTAAAAATATTACAAGAGCGCCTATAGTTATAATGCGTATTAGAGTATTGGACTGTCGCTGATGAAGAAAGAAAAATAAAAATACAATGCACGAAAAACAATTTTCCATTTTCCGATTAGCGAATAGAAGAGAAAGTGCGGTAGCTACTTTGTGTTCATTACGATAGTTGTTGTCATCATCATTAAAGTTAAAACCATCGGAAAGCACCCTGTAGTATAGAAAATTCCAGGAAAATCATTTTTTCCTTTATCGATTTATTTTATATCAATACAATAATGAGCCATATCGACTATCACACATCTTGAACATGATATACCTATACAAAGCGCCACTTACTGCTCTATATTTATTATATAAGTCTGCGTCAATACGGAACGAATACGAAAATAATATTACGAACATATGACACATTCAAGTTTTCCTTGTTGACTAAAATGTTCGTAAAAACCGTATTATAATATTATTATTTATTTTTCTATTTGACTTCGCCGCGAACAAGGAAAATCATACTTCGACTATCAAGTAAACATAATTTAACATACGATATTAACTATTTTTGTAAGCAAATCAAATTCTAGCAAACAGTTAAAAGCTCGTTTGAGAGGACGCTACACACAAATTTTTTGTCTCTGTCTTACCAGTGCGTAACATAGCAATTTTATACGCTCAGCAGTTCATATTTAGCTTTTTAGTTAAAAATTAAAATGAATACAAAAATTCACATACAAACATAGATAATGTTCTTACAATAAGTTTCATAATAGATTACTCTAATTTATAAACTAAAAACGCTAAATGTGATCGGCTGAACATAAATTTGCTGTTATGCACTTTTAAGACGGAGACAACAAATGCGTGCGCAGCGCCCTTTTTTAGTAAGGTAGTAAACATTTTAATGAAAAGACAATTTTAAGCTGTTACACACTACAGTGTTAAACTATATATAGTGTACTTGGTAATTGGTATATAAGATAAATAAAGTGATTAATTTTGAAAAATGAAAAAAATCACAGTTTGTGAACAATAATAAATTTTAATTTCTCACTAAAAAAAAATAACAATATTAATGCCAGCGAAAATATTTGTTTTCACTCTCAGACCCACGCACAATCAGGGGTTAAAGTGGGGGGCGCAAGAGGACTCAGTCCCCCTACCTCTGAAGGCCGTTAAAAAGCGTTCCCTTTAACAAATTAGGATTTTATACATTAGATATTACACATAAAATTATATATTATGGAACGCTTAAAACTATGTGGAGACATTAGTCCCCTCTGGAATTTTTTCCCATTTTAAACCCTGCGCACAATACCTAAACACAACACATTCAAGTGAGACCATTTTTTTTAATGATTTTTGAGTAATCTTAGAGTAAAATATTCTACTGCATAATACATACTAAAAACATAGAGGATAATATTTATGAGGATTTGACATATTGGTTTTTTTCTTTATTATTATTTGATTTTATATTAGGTTAAAAATAAAATTATATTTTTGAAGAAAAAAAACTGTATTCTTTGTTTTAAACAAAATAAATTGTTTGAGTTTTAAACAGTATATTATTTAAAATAACTTAATTTAAATTTAATATGTAATTTACTTATATGCGATATGTCAATATCCCGTGTACTAGTATATGTTTCACTGTTTATTTATTACATATATTAAATTTTAAAAGTATTTTAAATATTTCCTGAATGGATGTTTTATGTGGAAATTATACTAAGTATTTATTAACTATTATAATTTATTATAATTAAGTTTTCTATTAGATTTTTTAAAATAATTAACGTAAATATTAATTATACACATTTTTAGTGTTTTTGATTTGAATGAATCAAGTTAAACAAGAAAATATGTTTTAAAAAGCAGCAACAATGATACATTTGATTCCTACGTATAAAATGTGTACTTTTAAAAAACAATTTAACAAGGTCTAACACGACCAAACAAGATAACAAAAACCGGAGCATATTATATTATAATACATACATATTATATTCCCCTCTCTTTATATTATACAACTTTAATATTATTGATTAGAATTTAGAGCAGATGATTATGGGAAAATGAGTTTACATCACAAACGGGGGCTGTTACAGTATTACTTGAATAAAGCCCGCATTCAATATAGCCATATAGAGTAGGTATATGCTATACTAATATTATAATATTATAAACGCGTATCCCGCAGCCAACTCAACTGGTTTTAACTCAAAAAGTAACCGTCAACAGAAAAAAAATGTAAAAGGGGAATAACGTGTACTTGCACAAAGGGCGACTGACGGGAAAACACGGAGAGTTGAACGACCTTCACCCTCACATGTTCAAACGGTCTACTGATCACCATTGCTGCTTTTTTTTTCGCAGGATGTAACGTAAATTCAGAGATTTTCCAAACATCACACGCGTACACCAAGAGCCAATAATAGGGGTGTAGAGCTCAGCAAACGTTTATGAATTATTTTATGGTTTATGAATAACTTATTATTTTGCAATTTTAATGTAAGCATCAATACAACAATAAATATATTTATTCTCTCTAGACCTAATGTACTATAGAATTTATAAATGTGTAATTTACATAAATAATTTTTCCAATTCATAAGCATCCGGATTTAAATCTTAAAATGGTATAGCATTAGTAGATATTATTGAAAACGGTTTCCGTCATTGACAAGATAATATTATATTGTTTAACTTTATAAACAAACAAACGGATTTTATTTTTGGCGATTATTACTATGCATCTAATTTGTATTCATAATTCAATAAAATATAAAAGGGTGGCGCCATCTTTACCTGTCAATTGTCATTACAATAGGTTACAAGTTACAACTAAAATTGAAGAAAAATCAGTAGCTATAGAGATCGTCAATAATTGTATGTTAAAAATATCGAGCCATCTTCATACATACACAACAATAATCTCTGAGGTATATGCACTCGAATGAAACCATAAACACCGTATACGTGTTGTCTACAGTTACAAACACGCACAATAATACCTAGAGACAAAACAAGATTCCAACGTATTTTGAAAATACAAAAAAAAAAATAATACAATGTATAGGTATACATTGAACATAATATTATACATACGAATTATTACACACACACTTATACGTGCGCGCGTGTGCAGACAAATATGAGCACCTATAACAAAATCCTCTAGGTACTTACTCTTATATTTTACAAGTTATAAATAACATATATTTTACATCCAAATAGTGAATATGAATGTGTGCGGCTGCGTTAAACAGCCGCCCAGTCTAGGGCGAATAAACCCGCTATTACTAAAGACCTATGAGAAACAAAGAAGAGACAGGAAATACTGGTTTATAATGGCGAGGTAGGTAACATTGTTATAAACCGGGTGACTAATGCGTATTAGCTCGATAGGAATGCACGGTCCTATGCCACTCTACAATTTAATGTCATCGAATTATCCATCACTTCATCACGCGCGCGCGCACACACCGTGATAGTTATTACGGAAAATATAACGAATTTTTCCGGATTGCCTATAAATGGCATGGCCTACCTGTAGTCGATTATAACATAATAAAAAGGATACATTTCTTGAAAGAAATCCAAATGAGGCGGTTGCAGAATGTCAAGGGCGGATAATACCTATACAAGAGTAAAAAAAAAATGTATAGTAATATTTAGCATTAAAAACGAAAATGAATAGCTTTTAAAAAACTTACGTTTTCGTGTTTGAAATTACATAACATTTTTAACTCTCTAAAAACTCGTTTCGAGGAGACTAGTGATTGAAAAACATTTGGAAGCTTTTTCAACGCGACTCTTCGTCCGTCTCTTGGATCTGTTACAGCCCTGCAAATACAATTAAAACACTGTTATTATAATATTAAGCTTGGGTAGAGGTAAATTTTAATTTCCTAAATAAAACTAACACCATAGGTACCTATACATATATATATATACAATAAAGATAACAATAATTATGCTGATTTAATACAATTTTCATTGAATCTATATGGCCTTGTTAAAAGTTGACTAATGTTCTATTCTTACAATGTGATTATGAATAAGAAATTATGTTTGGCAGAGACGCAAAAATCCACGGAAACCGTGTACTGTAAAGAAAAAAAACACTTTTGGCGCATATGAATCGGTTTCCCCTTAGGTCAGGGTCGGTTTCCGATCGTATATCGCATCGATATGACGTCTATAAAGTTTATCAACATGCTAATGATAACCACTTCACATAATATGATAAAATACAAAAATATAACTTATTAAACACGAATATTGGTACATTTTACCGGATGCACTACCAAAAAGTCCATGGATATAAAGTTCAAGGCATAAAAATTCAACGGTAAAAAGGTTCTAAGCATAAAAAGTCTGTGGTGAAAAAGCCCGATACATATAATTAAAGGTAAAAGGAAAAATACGATGTGATGCACAATCAAACGTTCCAATTAGTTTTAATATAAATTGTAACTAAATGATTTACCTGACAAAATTAATAAATAGTCTTAACGATAGTTAATACTTAATTAAACAAATCATTATAATATATTATGTATATTTATTTTGTATAAATAATAATTTTGATTTTTTATATAGGTAATATTAGTACTTAATTATATTTTATACTTAGTAATTATAATCACTGCATTTTTTTAAATATATATTATTTATATGACGTCATGACGATATAGTTAATTGAACTGAGAAATCATTATAATATACTATGTACATTGTTATATATATTATCGAGATATTATATACCGGACTTTTTAGGCTTAGGACTTATCACTTATCAACCAATACGATATATATTGTAACCGTTTTTACACTTGGTTCCATATAGCGTTTTAGTATTTTTTTTTTTTTTTTGAGGTAAAACGAGGAGGTTACAAAATATTATTTGAAAACCGATAGATAAAATATAGATAATATTATAAACTATTTTTCCTAACTAATTATTTATGTATCAACATAAATAATACTTATATACAAGATACTAGCTTAGAGAGAAGGGCACTCGTCATACAACAATTCGGACAACTACTGCAAAATGATGAATGCAAAATAAATCGATCATGTTGCGGGTATATTTTTCCCTCCATCATGCTGTACATGAATCTACATATATTTTTTTAACCACAATATAACTTTTTTAATAACATTATTCACAGTTATTTGATCGTTGTATGTACGAGAGATATTTGACTGTGTTACTGCTACTGATTTAGTAGATGGGAAAAAGAAAGCGTAGAGACGGTGTAGAGGTTTCATTGTTATGCTTTCGTTTCATATCAAAACACCAAGTGGAACAAAGACTACGTTACGTCCCGATTGAAGAGGACAAGGCGTTTTCCGACCGAATACCGTTCGCTGGCAATCGTTGTGTCGACCTATCCTATATTTTACATTGCACCGCACCGTGTTCCTAAATTATGTTTTTTTTTTTTTTTGAACACAAGTCTAATTATTAAAGTACCTACATATTATTATATTATGCTATTTTAACCCCGTATTATTACATAACCCGCACCGCCGTTGTCATATTTATTGTTTATAATTTATATCATTTGGTATTCTTTCGATTTATTTCTTTTTGGTGAGTACCGCCGCGCTGTATAGGTACATGCGTGTATTATATACATGAACGTATTATATGTGCTGTAAGTTTCAAGGACATATTAATTTAATAACTTCTATACGAGCGCTACCAGGCACATAGGCACATACCACGGTTTTCAGACCGCACATATCATTTGATCCGATAAAGATGTGTATCTCCTACTCTCACCGCGGTTCCTTCACAACCGTTTCACTCCCCACACGCAACCGTATATAAATATATAATTATTATTAATTATTTATACTGATATATACGAATTTAACTCCTATATCAAAACACATAGATAGCTGTTATTTTTTTGTATTTTTGTTTTTATACGATTTCAACTTCTACATAAATTACTACTTTTGCGGACACCTGTACCAGAGTCTCGACAACTGCCTTGTACAATCCAGCAGGTGGCTGACACACCACAGCTTGCAATCTTATATACAGCAGCCGACCACCAGCAGCACCGGTTTGATATTCTCAACCACAAATAAGCATATACATCCACGATCTACGACACACACATACACCCATATATATATGAATACCTAATAATACACGGCCTCCCCGCTGTACACACGAAATAACAATAAAAACAACACATGTGCATCTTAAGAACATAATAATAATATATAGCTTATAATAATAAAAAAAATTATTAAGTGCTGCGTCGTCGCACGTCATAAGAGTTCTTGTTCGTGCGCGTATTATAATCGTCCTTTATTGACTAAATAGGTTTTCAACCAGAGTTTGTATAACGAGAGCGAGTAATAAATTTACGTAGGTACCTAATATATAATATCATAAGATACGAGACATAAGATATAAGACATTCGAAGTAAGAGTAGAGGGAGGAGGTCGAAACCGTTTATTTGAAACTCGCGCCTGGTCACACGACGGTTTTCTTCGTGGGAAATTAGTGTTATGCCGCGTACAACGGTATACGCATGCGCATGTACTGCAGCAGAGTACCGCAGTCGAATTCTCTAGTGGATTGTCTTTCTCTCTTCAGGTTTTGTGTTTATTATATACACACATATAACTATAATACTGTATACTATACTATAAGGTTAGGTTTTTTTTTATTTTTACATAATAATAATAATCATTAAAAAATACCCCGTGAACAATGACCCTTCCATACAAAAACACACATTCTATATTATATACCTACACGCCATTCTGACACAGAACGTAGTTGGGAACAGTTGGCTTCTAAACGACTGTATACATGCAGCACACGGAGGCCTATATGGTATGCGAGCGACGTAAATATCGATTCATTTAAAGTAGCAGCCGCGACGACCGACTCGGTTGTTGTACCCGTCGTCCGCCCTACTATATATTATATGCGTACAGCACACTAACTCTGCTCGAACGGATCACTAAATTAAATATGGTTTGATCAACTTAACGGCGCAGTTGTATAATATATATAAAAAGTATGTGTTCACCATACGTTGTGCGTATACTTGTGCAGTTGTGTACGTTAACATTGACCCACGACAATATTATATTGTGTGTAATCTATGAACTGATAAAATGTGTTCATGCACAAAGGTTCGTCCGTTTCGAAATTCCAATTTTTTGTTTCGTATATACTTCATGGTCTGCATTAAGTATTTAATTTATATTACACGACGCGGCCTAGTGAGGGAAAATTAATACATTGCTAAAAATATAGGATTTTCATTCATCTGACTGTTCGATGTCCGATCGTGTTGACTAAGTTCAGCAATAATATACTTTTGTCAATTATATACGCTAAGACTTTTGCACTAAATTATGAAAAGTTGTTATTGTGTTCTTAATAATAATTACTGTACTATGGTCAAAAACATTATTTTAAAATATTTATAACGTTCATCATACATTTATACAACGTATAATATCATATAATACATATGTTGCATATAATATCGGACGTTTTACAGTCATGAACGCACATATATAGAGAGAGAAAGAGAGATACTTAATAATAACAAGTATTCCGTCATTAAGGAGTATTATAATATAAGATGCCTACGGGCTACCAATAATAATAATAGTCTAAAACCGAAAACATTAGAGTAATTAAAAATTATTATTTATTGATTAAAGGACGACTTTTGGTTATTTGTTGATTTTTACTAAGTTTCATCACTTGAATTCGATTCATATTTAGAAAGTACTAACTAAATTCTAAAGCCATATATATCTGTCAATATATATTTCAATGTTTTATTATGAATCATATTATGTTATTTTAGTAAAATTTAAAATTTAAACTTTAATTTTATATTATAAGATGATACGATTCGAGAATATAAAATAAAGAATTTTATCATAGCCACTCAATAATAAATATTAAATTAAATTACTCTTACATCATGATTTTAATAAAAGTTTTCCTATTATTATCATAATATTAATTTATTATATTTTCAGTAAGTATCAAATAAATGTGGACTACAGGATTTACAACATCTATACATGTATATGTGGGTAGATACAGTTGAGGCATAACGTCTATATGGGGCGGCTCCAGTCCGAATAGGTTTTGGTTCGTTGATTATACATTTATACCGATACAAAAACCAGGGCAACCTTAAAAGTTACGACAGAGGCCTCACTGGTAGGTGACTTAGTCTAATATGTACAGATTAAATATAAGTGTATATTTACATGTAAAAGCAAATATAGCAGTACAAACCATTGTGCAATACTATAAGGGCACTTGCTAATAATAATTACTACAATAAAACAATATCGTATGTGCAGTCTCTTTCTTATTCACCTCACTTCTGTTTAACGAGAACAAAAGAAACATAAAACACAGGACCAACAGCAAAAGTTTAAAGGGAGAATAAAAAATAAATGAGTACCATTTTAGAAGGCCGCAACAAAAACGTTATAAAGTGATTACGTAATAATAAAATACCAAAAAAAATAAACTACTGGCAGAGCCACAAAAGCAAATAGCTTTATCATATAAAGCCAATTGAAATATACTCAACAATGATATTAATATATATATTATACAGAACATTGTATATATGCACGTACGAAAAGATTTGTGAGCATTATAACTTATATGCGTATTATTTATTTCCTGAACACAAAGAACGCACACGCACAGTGCATATCAGGTAATGCAACATAATATGAAATACCGAGGTAGAATAGTATATTATCGGGCAACTTTATCCTGAAGCAGCTGAGAGTCGGTATACCTGCTGAAAAGGGTCCAGACGTATCCAATAACTGGTCGGTATTTTTCCGCCGTGCACAGATGTTAAGGTTGCATGCAATAGGCCATCACACCTGCTACTATGCTAAACACGCTACGACAGGCAGCCCTTATAGTCCTTCCAAATCCAGTCTCCATACAACCAAACACCCACGACAAAAAAAAACAGGTTTGATCCCTCAAACAGACAATATGTACCCACATCTGGCTTCCCAGTTCACCTTGGAGTATTACAATTTTCATCTCAAACGCGAACAACGTACCAACATTTTTTCGGGTTGGTTCTATATTTTGTTGTTGTTCTTTAAAGAACAGTAACAAAGAATATTATAAAAAATAAACTATACTAAAATGGCCAAACTTTCTTTTTGAACACTATATTATCATAATCATAGAAACTTTTTTTTACATTAACAATTAAATCAGTAGGTCGTATTAGTCATATGTTGGTCTATTAGAACAACATAATGGGAAACCTACTTATTATCAATATTTCTTATAAGACTTATACGAGCTTATATGAATGCGTTTGTATACTTGTACACTTTTCAAACACGTTCTCACGCTCAACTAACAACCATAATTTTTATCTGTTTTATACTTTTGTATTTTTTTTTACCAAAATTCACGTCAATATTGATAATAATAATAATCATGAAATAATAATAAATTAAGATATTATTAAATTTCCAAAACAAAATAAAATGTGTTTTGTTTTATAAAAAAATAATCTAATTTACAAGTCTAATTTACAATATGTAGCGCAATAGTAATGGCTGTGTATGAGCTAGGGATTAATGTTGACCTCAAGTGGATTAGGTAATTACAAATTTTAAGTGGTCGATAAATAATGATAACAGAATATTTATTCTTTTAAATATGAATTAAGAAGAAATTTAACTAATAAATAATGATTACATATTAAATTCCTTGGAACACATTATTTAAAAATCTTTACAATTTCGAATGATAATTATGTTTTACAAATCAATTGTTTAACTAGTTGATTTTTTTAAAATACCTGATAGCATTCAAATTAAGCAGCCTCCAACTATAACATAGTCAGTTGTTTAATAAACCATACGTGACTTGGACATAATGTTGTTATACAAAAGTTCTACAACTAAAGAAAAATAATTTGAATATTATTTAAATGTAAAAAGCGTAGTTCGTATTTTTTTAATTTGTAGGTCAAAAAACTATTTAAAATTGCATTAGGTACATTTACATTATGTTATCATAAATTATTGACCCTTTGGTATTATTAATAGTATACCTAGATATATATAATACATGAAATACTGGCAATACCATATCAATAGTTTGTGTCAACATTATTATTTTACTTTTCCACATGTATAGGTAAAATATAATAATTATTTTTAATTAAAATTTGTTGTTACATAACATCTATTGGAAATTAAATTAAGCATACCTATTTAAAAATGGTTAAGAATTATAGAAAAAATGATTGAGGTACCTACCTATTTTTTTTTTTATGAAATGCATTAGGTATTTAATTAAGTAAATAAAAACTAAAATATGGTAAAATACTTGCCCCTCATAACATTCCCCACCACTGACCTAATTTTAAGAACATAAAACAGAAGCCTCCTGATTACAGACTTTCCCCGAATCAATTTTACTATTTTTCAGATGTTATGTAACATGTTTATTATCCATACTACTTAAATATTATTATCTATTTTTAATAGATATGTTTGAATACAGTAAAATAAACTAAATATTTATATTAAAATTAAAAAATAATCATAACGCTATAGGTATAAGGTATTGCAGAAAATGTTTGAGAGTTATTTATTGTGTTATTTATTTGTAATTCTTGTACATAAATAATATGGTACCTAAATTGTACACAATTGATACACACAGACTTTATAAAAATACCAATCAGTGTTATAAATATTATACTTAGGTATTTGTATTGATTACTTATATTTAGCATAAAAGTATAAAAATGTTATTCTGTAATGTTGAGGGGCAAGTGGTTATCATATTGAGAAACAATAACATAGGTTATTAAGGCCACAATTAACATAATAATAACTATTACTTACAAAACGTCTTAAAGATCTTAATGGAAATATAGCAACAATTATATATATATAGACGCAAATCACCCAAAAATATCAGGGGGCCCCGGCACCAACATTTTTTCAATCTGTTTTTGAATTTTTAATAAATGTACCTAGTTATAATAGAAATATTATGGTGGTAGTACTAAAAGTTATAATCACTGGATTCGAGGTGCTAGCATTAAAAAATTCAGAATGCTAAGGACCCTTAGCTGCCCTGCGATTTGCGTCAATGTACCTAAATATAATAGGAAATTTTTTTTTGATTTTAAGGCATATTAATTACCTAAATAAAAAAAAAAAATTAGCGGCTAATTAGTTCATACATATCGTATAGTACAACTTCTAAATATTGAAAATTTAATCACTGAAGTTTTATCCGCTATTCCGAGGGTTCAGTTTATAGAAAGTTAGTAGTTTGTTCCTAAAAAACTTCCACCATTTGGAGGTACCAATTAGGGGAGGTTTCACTGCACTAACAGAAATCGGACATCTGGAAGTCAAAGTAGGTGAGCTAATCTTCAACTTGACAGTCTAAAACCACAAAAATTCTCCAAGAGCTTTAAGTATAATATTAACTTGTAAACTAGTAATCCTAAAAATAGTACATAATACTATGTTGGTGAATGGTGCCTATATAAGTTAGGTGTATCAATAAAAAAAATCAAGCAGACAAATTCTTAATTATGAGACCGCAAACAATCAAAATTTATAAAAATATTATAGTAAATAAAGTCTTCTGTTAAAATGAATATATTAACTGAGTAATACATAATATGTTATTACTTATTTCATAACTCATAAACGCATAACTGAGTTTTCCTTGTAATTTTTATCTTTGCACTTTGACAGAAGGTAGTTAGAAATTATGAGTAAGATTTTTATGTAACTATAAATTTACCGATTAATATTCAATACTAAATAATAAATATACAGTATTCAAGTATTGGTAGGTATTTAAAAAACAAACCTAATGATATAACAATATGATTAACAGTATTTAAATGTTTCGTAGTAAAGGAATTTTTATAATAGGTTTTCTTAACTCGTAAAATTACAAAAAAATTTAAATATCATATAATTGATTTTCAGATTAATAAATTGAAAAGAGGTATGGATTAATTTGTTATAGTTTGACAAATAAGGATAATACGAGGGGTAATATTATGTTTAAACAAATTAATTTTAATTAACATATAGGAATTCTTACTGGGTACCTACTTACAGTAATTTTTCAAAATAAATATCGCTATTATAGGTATGAAGTATCTATTCAAATACCTATTAGATTATTGTTTTTACTCAAAATATCATTGAATATGATAAAAACAAAAAACTACAATATAATATTTAATTTTAGAGCTTTCTTTACAACTATTTTAGATACCTAAATGAGATTATCTATTAACTCGTTTACATTTTAATCTTTATGTTTGTATTTATTCAACCCAGTGTTTTGTTTATGATTGGGCGCTATGCAATAATTTTCAACAGGCCTCTGTCGAGGTATAAATGTATTAAGTTGGGTCCCAGGTCTAGATAAAAATGGTTCAGGTCTCTTGAAAAAGTCTGTGAAAACCAGACCTACACTAATTTCACCTTTAACTATAAGTGTGTATATACCCTTTATATACTTGTGCATCATATGTGTTATATATTAATAAACCTATTTATATACCTAATGGATAATATTGATAAATAAATATACCTAGGTATATGTATTTTGTATACATTTATTTGTGGGTATTTATGTATTTGAAATAATTTTCAGGATATAAATTTATTTCTACCTAATTCTCAATATTATTCCATATTTTATCACAGGTTTATATATAATTATCAAGAATATAGTCAATACAGTTCATTCTACCTATGTTAAATATTGTTTGTATAGGTACTTAAATTAAAATTCAGTATTGAATATTTATTATATAGTAATTTATTATCCAACTTTTTCAACAGGTATATGTATTACGACACTGTGGTAACTAACCAAATTTAAAACAAAATACAGTGGTCTTAAATAAGTAAGCTGATAGGTACATTAAATTGATCTTCAAAATTCAAATTATGAAATCTGTATTTATTGTAAAGGTAACATATTTTTATGGAACTACCTAATAAGGGTAACAATGTTATCACCACATCACTTATCAGTTAATACTAAAATAATAGTTAAACATATATATCTCATGCACATAAATCTAATGTCTTAATATCCGTGTATTATACTTGAAGTATAAGGATTAAATTATTTATGTACCTATGAAAGTGGATATGGGTACCTACTTTAAAGACAGTGTCTTGGTATTTTTGGTTCACTACATTGATTTGGGTATCAAAATATGAGAGATTAGGTACGTTTATTATATTATATTGAGTACCATCTTACTTAGTTCATAAGAATCCATTGTTGAGTAATAAAAGAAACATACATATTATAAGAATATTGAGTAGTACAAGTTATGCACATACTGAAGCGCTATAATGTGGAGGGATGTGTCATACCGGATAACAGAATCTATGTCTCACGAGTAGGTATTGTTTCAAAGCAGGGGTATACCGTCTACTACAGGTAGTTTCAATGAGTATGACAAGTACATTTAACAGGCCTGCCTAATGATATTTTATAATACCTACAACGAAAAAGTACCTATGTAAAATGCTGAGTGTTGTTGGTGTGCTAGCGCATCACACAAGGCAAAATCAGTACCTTGGAGCCCCCTAAGAACGACATAATCGATGGTGAACTTACCAGACGACTCCGAATGCGCCGTATCCAATTGGTCTGTCTGGTTTGTAGTCCACCGGATGTGCAGTGGCCGATTGTGCGGCATGGTGGGATTGCTGCTGAGCGTGGAAAAACTGTTGCGAGGCGCTGGCCTGCTGGTGGTTGCCGACTGGACCGTTCGTCGAGCCCTGCATCAGCGACATTGACACCCTGGAGTGTCGGCTCGGGCCGACCACAGCCATAACAGTACGTCAGTGACGGTTAGTCCACGAATTCCGGGGCACGGCTGGTTTCGTTCTCATTTACGGTAAGAGATAATCGACGAAGACGAGGACGACCAGAGAACGAGCGGTTCCACGGACACGGTTGACTACGTAGATCTCGTTAAACGTTATGTATTGACGTATGGTGCACGTTTTAAATTATTTATTATATTGAATTATAAAAAATAAATGTGTACGGAATAATAAATATTTTATAATCGAACAAAAATTATTGTTTTTGTCTCGGTAGTGGGACACTTCAGCGTCTGATAAGAGTCGACGGGCAGTAAAACAATAGGTAATAACAATTACAACAACAACGTACACGTTGATAATGAAAGACGTTCGATTAAACAAAAACACAAGAGAATGGGACAATATTATTATTACAACCGTGTTCGAGCGCGCGCAGCCCGGGACCAACCTCACAGAAACAACGAACGACCGTTTGCCAAGTCGTACGACCGACACTGAATCAGATTATCAGAATTCAGAATGACTACAACTGATTGAGAAAAGGGAGAATCGGGCGCGCGCACGCATTATGACAAGCATACAGCCGCGGCGGCCTGGCGCTCACGCACGCACTACACCGAACGGCGGGTCAATGGAAGTGATAAATGGTTGCAGTGCTGCCGGATTGTGGAGTGGAATGAGTTTTACGGTAAAAATGGACAATAATATTGTGCACGTCGGGCAAGCCGGCGCTCGACTCGACGTTCGCTACATATTTTTATTATTGTACGAATAAAGAATAATATAGAGGGTAGCTGCGTGAGAGTTATTCCAAGATAATTATTTCACAGCTAAAGTAGTAAAATGTGGTGGTATTGGTTTGGTACATATGTCGTTTGGTAGTGGGTACTGAGAAAATATTGGGTGGGTACTTACTTAAGTATTTTATATTTATATAATTATATGCAATATTGCAATTTTGAATTTACAATATTATTATACTGTGTAGACTATACTCTATACTCTTTACTATATAGTATAGGTAGGTGCAAATTGAGAGGAAGGCTTTAGACCTTAAAAACATTTATCAAATTATTTTAAGCTTATTCAATATTATTATATAGTAGGGCTTCAGCCTCACTAAATCTAAAATTATGTTTACGCCTATAGTCAATAGGTAAGATTAGAATTAAGATAATAATTATGAATAAGTATAAATTTACGAATTACGGACACAGTTTTTATTTTTAACTTTTTAGTTTACTAGTGATGATCCAATTTTTTCAAAATGCGTTAGAATTAATTATTTAACATAAAAACTGAATGTGAATTTACCATCAACTTTTTTTTTTAATCACTCATACTCTAATAACAATTTACACGAGAAAGTTTGTATTTAGCGCCCAAGTTTTTTGACCATAAATGAAAACATTTTAACGACGATTATTGAAAAGTTGCACATGTCAAAAAAGATAGTCAAAATATTTTGAAATGTATACCATATTACCATGTATAGAACATTTTAACTTAAATAATTAGAGAAAATTGCAAGTGTCTACGGTTATTCTTGTTTAAATTATTACAACAAGATAATAAAATCGATTATGATACAAAATCAAAAGAAAGTACTGGGAATTTTGTACTTTTGAGCTCCTAATATCCAACTATATTTATATACCTTTATACCAGAAAAGCTATTGAAGTGGAAAATTAAAGAATACTATAAAAAGGGTCTTTTGACACAAATAAAAACACGTATCATTGTAAAATAAATAGGTACATTCAACAGAGCCACTTGGAATCTATAAAATGAGTAATGAGTATAAAAATGAATAAATTAATACAAAATTTAAAATACTAATACTACATCAGAAATTAATTTTCGGTTTCTTTTATCAATTATTTGTTTTTAAACAAAATTAACATTTATAAATATAAACATTATAAATAATATAATAAACAAAATAAATTTGGATAAGCCATGAAAGTTTGAGGGACAAACCTCATATGTGTGTGTATATCATAAATTAATAACTTACTAATTAACAAATCATTTAAAATTATGTTAGCACTCCCTAATTTTACACTTCCAACTATAATTTACAACTTCAAATATATTAATAGTAAAATGAATACTGTGATAAAAATATAAAATAATATATAATTAACTAAATATTAATAAATATTGTTTTAGAAAAAAAAATCATAAATCATGTTTCTGTCGGAGCACAGTTAAAACTTAAAAAGTTTGAATATTTATACGTCTCAGATTTATTATTTTAATTTAAAAATGGCATATTTTATAAATAATTTGAAGATATGAAATTAAAATTTCAATTACCACTTTTATTAAAATATATAAAAACAAGGCCATTGTTATTTAAAAACTGAAAGTTGATACTAGTTTGTTACATTAAAGAAACATCATAGGATAAAAATACATTAAGACGTAAATAATTTTAAAAAACCAGTTGCCCGTTGGTCTATATGTTGTATCATTGATTAGATATACCATATATACTACTACTACTTTTTAATATATTTTAATCAATGTTTGTATACCTATTAATTATTATACTATTTATTTATTTTTTTTTTTTTCATTGGTCTTTAGCCCGATTACTGAGGCCGTTAGCTTTTTACTATTTGTTGTACCTACATACTATAGTTGTATGATATAAACTAAATATTACATTCATTGAGAAAAAATATATTTTATATAAAAAAAAGTGATATTAAATATATATCTAGGAAGTACACGTATTTTAATAAATATATAATACCTTTTAATTTTATTATGAAATATATAATTTGGATTTAGGGTAACTCTCAGGCCAACCAAACTAAATATAAGATAGTAGACAATGTCACACTGAACTAAATATTTATTTCAGTTGTGATCGGTGATCACAGAAAAATGAGAACATCGTTGTAATAACCAACGGAAGAAGAAAATCTGCAAATAAAATGAAAACTAAAATCCTGTTTGTCAATTGACAGTGCCATCTAGCTTCACATGCAACCGGAAAAAGTATAGAAAGACTAAGAGATAGTATGATATTTTAGTTCGAAGCCAGTGTAGAGAAGAATTTTCTCAACGCCGTGGTTCGTGCCTTGTTGGCCCACAAGGGCCATATGCTACAAAATAAATAATAATTGATATCCATTTAATTTATACACCAACTCTTGTCACTATGATCGGTCGTTACTCTTTTATGTCTACATTAAGGTAGTACTTTTCTTGTTTTTTTTGTATTTTTATATTCTCAATATGGACCATTTATTCGGAATAATAGGTAGGTACTTAAGTACTCTCTTTTTTCAAAAATGTTCATTTTTTCCTTATCTAATTTTACAGTACCGACCATTTTACACTTAAAAGTTAATATTGGGCGAAGAAAGCTGGAATAAGTATAACTTATATAGGTATCAATGATCAGCTTCATCTTTCACTTCTCTCGATATTTCTAGATAATATGTTGTATGTTTTTAGAGACGACTAACCGATATTGAAGAAAAAAATAATTTTTCTTAAAATAAAATAAATATGTTACTCCATTATTTTTCGTTAGTGTGCCGTTAAATACCTAGTCACTTCAAATTTGAAATACCTAAGCTTAACTTTCAAAAGTATAGGAAATATAAGTTTTATATACCTCAAAGTGGAATCTTGTTTTAAATTTTCATTCCTTAGATATAAAAGTTGAACATTTTATAAATTTTTAACTACAAAATAATTATTCAATTTTAAATTTGATAAATTTTGTCGAAATTTGATCTTTAAATGCTTATAATAAAAAATTGTGCCTATGTATTTTTATTATTTTTCAATTGCTATTGTAACAATATATCAGGAGCCTTACATTAAATTTCCACGCCTTTTTACATAGCAAATAAAACTTTATTGATATTCATAGAAAAAAAAAATAAAAAAAATAGAAATATTAAATTGCCCGCAAACAGCTCAAAACAAGTCAAAATATTTTGAAAATTTTATCAAGTATAATAATTCATAAAATAAGCAAGAGAAATTTCCATGTATCTATAGTCATTAGTTTTTGAATTATAACATAAATAATAAAATCGCTA
>WHPZ01586647.1:28255-62803 GCA_016617965.1 Macrosiphum rosae | reverse complement strand
AGAGAACAGTTCAGCCCCCTCACCACTGACAAATATTTACGATAAAATAAAGTCTTAAACATTATTCTTAATAGAGCTGCATCAAAGAATTTATGAAATATACTTTTTAAACATTTTTAATTTATGGAAATACTTTTGTATACTTTCATTACTAAACGCAATTACTTTAGCTTATGTTTATGAAATGTAAGTAAGTAAAAGAAACATAACTATCCATTCACAAAGGTATGTAACATTAAAGTCACAAAGAAAGTATCTTATCTCTGTTAAAATGAAATTAATTACATTTTTTAAATTTGTTAGGACACGAACTTAACCTTTGATCAGCGTACAGGCAGGGTGGCCAGCTATCCATACCAATTGTTTTGGTATTCACCTGTTACCAAATCTAATATTTTGTCATTTTAATAAATAAAGTAAATGATATTATTTAAAACAATGAAATTAGGAAATATTTAATAGTTTTTTTTTATCATTTATTTTAAACTTAGTTTTGTTTTTCAAACTTATCGGTCATCATTAATACACTAATTTAAAAAAGTGTAATCTAAGTAAATTTAGCTGGACAAAATATACTACAAATTGTCTTTACAACTTTTAAATAATATATTTTATATTATAATTAATCGTAGGCGGTAGTACATACCTATCTAATATACAAAGAAAAATATTCTAATTTGTAGGTACATATTATTATAGTTTCTATAAGCTTATATAATATTTTAACAGTTAATTTAATTTAATTTAATTTGTATGTTTTATATGTATACATTTTTTTTTCAGAATTTCTTATTATTGATGAACAAAGTTCTGTGTTTAATGTGCCATGTTAACTATTAATAATGTAAACAAATTTATAAATGATAATATAAATTTAATAGCACAAACTAAACTAATAATTTACAATACAGGTCAGTATTATAATTAATTAAATATTTTATTTAACCTAGATTTGATTATGGATTATAAAAGTACCTAAATTGGTGCTTAAATTTAGTAAAAATGTATAATAAAGAATAATTCAGTTTAAATTAAATCTAAGTAGGCATTGTTATTTTCCGTTTAAATTTTGGTGTTTTGAGTAATAACAGGTCATTAAAATCTGATTTTTTTTTTAGTCAAAACCATTTCTTTAATTCATATTTATTTTTAGATTATGTAAAATTATATTATATCACATTATTGTGATGCATATTGAAGTTTATTATAAGATATTTTTGTTTCTAAGTCTTTAAAATATTACCATAATTTGTAGGACTGTTTCTCTTTTATCAATGTACCTAACTGGCATTAATAATTTAATAAATATAGTTTTCCATTACAATTACACCATGTTCCATAAATTTTAAATTTTATAATGCCAACAATTGAATGAATTTAGTTTACTGTCGTTCCTTAAATATAATTCAAATTACTGTGTTTATCTTGTAATACACATTTTCCAACTTTTATAATTAAGTATTAACTCTAGGGCCTTGTACCCGAATTAACTGGAACCCGTAACACCCCTAAAAACCCTTAAAATCCATGTGATATATCATTTTATATGTATTTCTTGTGGTGAGTTCGATTCTGTAGATAATTGTTTAATAATAATAATAAATTAACATGAACAATAATTGTATAATAAATCCATAAGTGCCTAGGTAAATTCAATAATTATTTTCTTGAAAAATCGCCTAATACTTAATTATTTCTTATACCTAATATAATATTGTATAATATATAATATATATTATTTATTACTTTATTAGTATATTGTATATCATAAAATAAATACAAATATAGCCAATAGCTGTAAGCTGTATGAAATATGAACAGGGTCTCAACAAAACTGACTAGTGAATTGACAGTCGTAACCAAAATATATAATATTAATAACTTATAAGTAATAATACCTATAATTAAAAACTATATAGTATTATTTGCTAACCAACTTCTCAAGCTGTATTATTATAATTATTAATTTAGTAACTGTCTATATTTACCAGTTTTCCAGAAATCACAAAATCATAATTTATATTTACAGCTCAACCCATATGGCCTACCTATTTTAAACATTTTAGTTAACTTATATTTATTTCCGTCGACTTGGCAAGTGGTAAATAGGTACCTAATTAATTTCCTATAGTCTTAGTTCTTGTAGTTTCTTAAAAATATGTAACTACTGTACGGTATAATAAATCGAGTTTGGTCTATCTATTATGTTGAAATATGTTTTTAATTTATGTATAATAGATTTTGAGTTAAGTTATTTATTTACAAGATAACTGCCTGGGTTAGATAAAATTTTAACTTATAATTTAAATTCAAATTCATTTTGTACGACTCAGTAAAACCATTTATTGAATTTATTTTTATTGCAGAAGTTTTTAAACCTCAAGAAAGATTTTTAATAAGGAAAGACCAAATTTGTCAGATAAGCAAGACAATTTTAGTGAAAAATGTAAAGCTGAAGATGATGATGATTGCCAACAATCAATGTTTGAAAATGATCTTACTATTATGGAAGAAATGGATAAAAAAACTTGAATTGTCACAAGATATAATGGGTGAGGGTCCTGACCAAGAAGACTCCAGTGCTTTGTGGAGTAGACCCACTATGAAAGCAATTAATCCAGTTACTGAGAGCTTAGCTTTTCAACAACTTACTATTGACAACTATATCGGAGAACTAATGAAACGAATGAGTGGAGCACAAACTGGTATAGTTCCTATTACTCGAATGTTTGGAATTACCTTGGATAGTAATTCTGTATGCTGTAATGTGCATGGGTATTCTCCATATTTTTACACCAATGCTCCTGAAGAATTTGGTCCTGAACATTGTGAAGAGTTTAAAACCCGTTTAAATGCAGTTGTTTTAAGTGATATGTTTGGAAATCAATCTAGAGTACAGGAACCTGTTCTTATGGTAGAAATAGTTCAAAGTTTCAAAGAAATAGTTTATCATCCTTATGGCGATCATGGCGAAGAATTAGAAAAATATTTAAAAATAACTATGGCTTTACCAAGATTAGTACCTGTTGCAAAAAGACTTCTGGAAAAAGAACCGGTATTACCTACATTTCTGGACATAATTATGCAAAATATGATCGCTCATGCTCCAGAAGGTGAATGGAGTAAAGTTGCCCCTTTTCGAATTCTCAGCTTTGATATTGAATGTGCTGGCTGTAAAGGTATATTTCCTGAAGTAGACAAAGATCCTGTTATACAAATAGCTAATATTGTACAAATAGAAAACAAACAATTAATTAGAAATGTATTTACATTAAACACATGTGCACCAATAGTTGGTAGTCAAGTTATAAGTTGTGAAAAAGAAAATACTATGCTTGAAAAATGGGCTGCATTTGTTCCATGTGATCCTGACATTATTACTGGATATAACATTAATAATTTCTGTAATTGTCGAGCTATCATAGTTTAACTAGAAGCTAATAAAAAAAAAAAAAAAAACATTAATAATTTTGATTTACCTTATTTGTTGCAGCGTGCGACACATTTGCATACACAAAATTTCAATTTTTTGGGACGCATCAAAGACATACAGTCTGTTATAAGAGAACAAGTTCTTCAAAGTAAACAAAAGGGCAGAAGAAAAAAAGAAAAAAGAAAAGTTTTAATATTGATGGAAGAGTTCCTTTTGATTTATACTTAGTGTTAGTGCAAGACTATAAGTTACAATCTATTCATTAAGCTCCGTTAGTTATCATTTTTTACAAGAACAAAAAGATGTTCACCATAGTATTATAACAGATTTACAAAATGGCACTCCACAAACAAGACGCCGTCTCGCAGTTTACTGTTTAAAAGATGCATTCCTTCCATTAAAACTTTTAGATAAACTTATGTACTTGATTAATTACATGGAAATGGCCAGAGTAACTGGTGTTCCATTGAGAAGACTCTTAACTGGAGGTAAGCGTGCAAAAAATGTATCTCAATTACTGCTTCGAGCACAGGAAAAAAATCATATAATGCCTACAATGGCAAATACCTATATGAAATAATATAAATCCAGAGACCTAATGTCCTATATAAATAAGTGACGCACTCGTATGGACTATGGACCCTGTTATAGAATTGGAAAAGTTACGACTTAGGTATGAATGATGTAAAACGGACGTTTAACATAATTGTATAGATTCTTTAATAACAATTAATTACATAACAATTGATCAATAAACGTCTATGAAGGTGGAGACATGAGCATATCGTTTTCATGTAGTTCTCTTGTTTTGAACCGAAGCAAATCATTGTCGATGTCAATTGATTGTAGATCCTTATCGAACGTCGCTGATGGTTGAAATGAAGTATAAGAGCATAGACTATTCCAGTCTGTCTGAGGGAGGAGGCTGGAAGAGTTTCCGAACATTGGATTATCTGAAAAACAATGTAAAAGAAACAAATTGCTTTGAAATTTAGTTTACATACTGTATTTAGTACTTGTACAAAATATACCTACTATAAAAACTATAATACAAATGTTTTTAAGAAATAATAAAATGTTATACTTTATACTTCGCCACTTATAGTTATAACTTATATTATTATATAACATAAGATAGGTATTTAAAAGTCAAAATAATAGTGTTTACAATACTTCAATAAATATTTGATTTAAATTAACGGATTTGAAATCATGGTTAATAATACTCTGGATTATGGTGAATAGGTACATAAACATTGAGGGTTATTGCTACTAAATACATATAGCACCATTATTATGGATTGATAGTAGGTATAGGATTTATATGTCCAATGGAAATATAACAGTTGCCACGAGTTAAAGCCTAAAATATATGCTAAACCTACTTATTAAATATGTATTATATAGGATCGACCGAAGTATTAATAATTAATTAATTCTATTAATCCTGGATTGATTGACTTTAGGTTTTTGACAGAGTGTAGACGCGAGGTTTATGTATTGGTAATTGGTATACCTATGTGTTCTACTTTTTAAATTTATTTATACTTATATTTTTGTACGTGTGCCTGTCATCGAGTTTGGATAAAAAAACGTGTTTCTATATTGAGCGTACATATGGGGTGGTTTTTATGATGGAAAATTTAATCGATATAGGTAGTAGGAAAATACTCAATAGAATTTTCTTCATAATAAGGGAATAAAAAAACAACGTACAACTAATTTTCGACATAAGTAAAATCGATTAGACCAGATTAGCATTTTTTTTCAATTTGTATTGATATTTTTTTGTGTTTAAGCATAAAACAAAGGTTGAATTCATTTTAAGCTAAATATATTATAAGCATTATTATGAACTTATTTTTACGCCATTTTACGATACGATCTGGTAAACATTTAATTAATATGCTATGATTTTGAAAAATATCGAATTTAAGAAAATACTAAATAATAATAATACAATTATATAAATTCAATATAATAATATGAAAACTATCAAACTTGAAACTGTATAAGTATCCTAAGAAATGGATACTGGTCAAACCGTATCCTTTGCCCAGAATCGTTTTCGTACTGGTACAATACTAAAATGATTTTTAATTGAATTCAAATTGAACACATCCATTACGGTGATGTGGAAATAAAATTACCCATAACTTAATGGCTATACTTTAGTCTTTAGAACATGTATCAGACGTCTGAAACTCTGAACCCGTCACAGCAGGATACACGGGCAACTGTATACGATATACGAATACGATTATTAATATATTAGTACCTACCAATAAAGGCTCTGCCAAACAGAAAGCGTTATTTTCACGTGGCGTGATTTTGTAATTTGTTACAACTCCGCGTTATTCATACGCGTGAAAGCACCACGCCGACGAGACATTTACCACGTCATAACGTGTTCTGTTTGACAGAGCCTTTAGTAGGTATGTAATTACTTATTATGCAGGTGCGTCATTTGGGGGGGGTCAGGGTGTACGGTAGCACCCCTTAATTTTAAAATAGTTCCAATTGGCCTGCGCCCCCCTGAAGCCTAAAATAATGCACGAACCACGAATGAACAATTATAAATATGATAAAAATTAAATTGTATTTTAATTTTTAATTTTTATATTGACAACTTAATGAAAGATTTTCAGAACCAACCAATAACTTATTTAAGTTATTTTAAATGTGTTTGACCCTTCTAGTCCCAATTTTTTTAATCCAGATAGTCTTTATTTAAAACTATTTATAAACCATTATAGTTATTTTAACTTTAATGAAATTCAAATTGCTTCTGAGTTTCCATCAGTAAAAGCGCTATTTAATGACAAACATGATGTTGATTTGGACACCATAGCAATATGCCTAAAAGATTTTCCTATCGCTTTTGTTGAAACTTTAAAAATTATTTCATTGGTAAAAACTTTACCAATTACAAAGGCATCAAATAAAAGGTTTTTTTCATCACTTAAAAGAGTCATATTTACGCACTACCATGGGTAGTACAAAGGCTAAGTGATTGGATGGTAAAAAAAGAAGAAGTTAACAATATAAATTTAGAAGAAGCTGTAGATAAATTCGCTAAACTAAAAAATCGACGATATCCGCCCGCTTATTTAAATTTAAACTATTTTTTTTCTAGCGCTTTGCTTTTTAAAAAATTATAATAATTATGAAAATAAACGACAATTTATTAATGTAGATATTAAGTCCTTTTTTTATTTGCTGCTGCATTAATTCTTCTAGCTTTTTATGCATCAATATATTCTTGGTTTTCACTGTTAAGGTAATGCATTATTTATTATATTTTAGTTTCTTAATTGATATTTACTATTTATTTTGATGCAATTATTCCGAATTGATTCGGTCCATACTCCATAATGCATGGAAATAGTTGAAAACAGGATAATGTACATATACGTATGTATTTCTATTTTTATAGGGCCTAGTGAAATTTCAAAATGGCCTGCTTGAAACCTCGCACACCCGAAAAAAAACCTGAAATTACGCCTCTGTAATTATCTACCTATCGGATATCTACCAACTTATGTTATCGCTTTACTATACCGATCAATGGAAAAATACAAAAATCGGGAAATTCAAATTAATGAATTCCTATGTAAGGAAAAGGATTACAATTTAAAAATAAATTGTTATGTTATAATTACTATAGGTAGATAGGTACCTAACTAGTATTTATTGAAATATATCAAAAATTATATATAGTGCCTACTTAATAGTATGATGCAATAATGCCATTTATGCTGCACTATTCAGAATATGTATCATGCATAATATATAATAATTTATATATATATAAAGGTACTCGAGCATAGGCATAATATATCTAGGATAATATATATTAATATATTATCAAATATTAATATACATGGTGATTCTTTTATCATGAAACGCTCATTTTTCCAAAAAGTATTTATGTTTTTGAAAATATTTTTTTACATAGTTTCCAAAACAGAATATTTTTTTAAGTATTTTGATACATAAAAATCGAATTTAGGACGAGTAGTTTATGAATTAAAAGTATTTAAAGCTTATGGACAAGCAGAGTAGTGGACACACATTTTGCGGGGTAACCCCGTACTACTCCACTCCACCCATCTAAACTTTTACAACTCATAAACTACTCGTCCTAAATTCGATTTTTATGTATCAAAATACTTAGAAAAATATTTTGCTTTGGAATATGAATTTAAACTATATGATGCCGTTCAACATAGTAAAAAACTTAAAAAATATAAGGATAAAAAATATTTAATAATATGATTTTTTAATAAAAACGTTGTATTTTAACAACTTGAAACTATGTAATAAAATATTTTCAAAAACTGTATCAACTTGTATTATATCATGTCACCTATCAACTATGTTGGTATAGTTGGTGTACTATAATTACGGTTTTAAGACTTAATGATTAATTTCTAACCTGTTAGACAAGGGTTTATAATTGGTTCATTTTGGTTCTGGTGCTGGGAAACCAAGGTCTTTTCCTGCTTCCGCCATTTGGCTCTACGATTTTGAAACCATACCTATAAATTATTTAGACAACATTTGTTTTAAAAATATTACATCCAATACGGACGGATAATATTCTAAATATCTTAAGTCCGGATTAAAGATCTATTGGGCCACGGGACACTAGACACTTAGCTTTAACTCTCAAACTTAACCTTTCTCTGCACTTTAAACATTTTTTAAATAGTTACACATTTTTTTACGGTTGAATAAACTTATGATTCTAAACCATTAAAAACAAAGTAGTTAAAATATAGTATCAAAATAATTATGTAATATTATATTATATTTTATATACAATTATAAACTATTTAAACACAGATACTAAAGTCGCTGCAACAATCAATACATTATATTTTAGGCGTTAGACACTATATAGGTAATATAAAATATTGTTAAGTACCTATGCTTCCCTTGAATATAGCTCAAAATCGCCAAATATCAATAAATAATTGAAAACAATAATAATTGGATTATGTTAATGATATAGTTTATTGAATATAATTTAACAATTACACGGTATTACCACATACTACATATCTACTACATATTGAACCACATCGTCCACAAATCACAGTATCCATTTTCACTATAATTTACAAACTTTATGATAGTTATCAAGCTATATACCTATTAAAATATCAATTTATAATTGTATAGGTAAATAGGCGACATTTCGTGATATAAACATGATTTGTTTTATTTTTTGAAATGTCTTTTGAATGTGCAGTGTCAGTGTGCACACATGTTTTGTATAAAAATATGGGCCCTGGTACCATATGTGTCCGTGCCTCCCCCTTGCCCTCCTTAATCCGGGATTGGTATTTGGTAGGTAATATGAAAAATATAGGTATTACCTGCACCCTAGCTTCAGTCAAGTCGATTCTCATTGCCAGTTCTTCGCGAAAAAATACGTCAGGATAATGTGTTTTCTGAAACGAGTTTTCTAGTTCTTCCAGTTGGAAATTCGTGAAAGTCGTTCTGGAAACAAAAATTCAAATTTAACATACATCAGATACACAACGGGTCGACGGCGGGGTGTAAATGTTAGTGTCGAGCAGTGAGCAAAAATCGCATACAAAATGTCTTAACGTGTATGAAATCATTTTTAATCGCAACATAATCGTATTTATACAAGAATAAAATTATGCTTTTTAGAGCGGTTCTAAAATGCACGCCTTATAAAATATAAATAAAAAATACTAAATCGGTGGCCGATGACTATATTACTACTTAGTGCACACTAATATACTATAATAATATAGGATCCATATTTTCTTTTTACCAACATTTTTAGGTAAATTATCTTGGTCTCTGAGCATAAAGTTTGGAACTTTTTTGTTTTACCGCGGACAACGGACTTGTTTTTTTTGTTTTAACGTATAAAGTTAAGCACATCGTTCGATGGTGAAGTCAGAATTTGGTATTCGAACTTAGTTTTAAAATGATATGGTTCATTTAAATTTATAGTACTTTCATATAATATCATATACCTTCGTATAGGTATTATAGCTCTCGCTCGGACAATTAAAATCAAAAAAAAATCCTCAATATGTTATATAAAGCGACCTCAGCTGGTAGGTCTGGGACTTTAAATAGCTATAGCTTTAAAACTATTAGTCCGACCGCCAAATAATTCTTACTTCACCTGCATCGTTTTCAGCATGCTTACCTAACTACATAAGACAGACGCTTAGCCAGGATTATTTAACGAGGGGTGTGTGTTTAAGTGTTTTAATTGAATATGTTTTTAAATTATACGGAGGAGGGTTCTTAACACCCAAATCACCGTGCCTGGCTACACGCCTGATATAAGATAAAACAAATGAAACTGCCAAAAAAATGGAGTCCGGTAAAACAGAATTATACCTAGGTACCGTATGTTTATTTATATTTTTAAATAATTATCCTAAAATGTAAATTTAACATGATATACCTACTAAAAAAGCTGCTTATAGGCGGCATTTGGCACTTGGTTCTTGGTGCAGGGGAGAGGGTAAAAACTAACCATAATTTACCGACCCATTTAAAATGATAAGTTTGCCCTCTCAATATTTTTTCTGGGTGGGGAGGGCAACTGCGCACTCACGACCCCCTCCCCAAATGTCACCTATGAAAAAGCTATTAAAATTCTAAAAACAATGAAACTTAATTTGATGTTCCTGAAGAATAATTTCACAATTGTGGCTTCTATATAAAATGATAATAATATGCAGTATAGGTAGGTACAAATGTACTAGTCATTAAAGGCTAAGCTTCACTGATATAATATATTATGGCCAAAAGACTTGACTTTTCGCCGTACTTGAAAATTTCGAAATTAAATACAAAATATAAAATCTCGAGTATTATAAAAATTCGTTTTTTCAAAACTAACGTAATAGGTACGTACTTTAAAAATTGTATTAGGTTTTTGTCTTACAATATGTCTATAGATATATTAGATAGGTTTCCACGTCGTATTTTAAAATACTTTATTTCGAAATCCTGTGCTCATCCCTGGGGGTAGGGGGTAAAACTACTGTTGCAAAACAAAAAAACCGTACAAATGCAACCGTTACCTGTATCTCCGCTGTTTCCTCTTGACGTTGCTGTTGGAATTTTGGTCTGTGCTCAGAGATCCAGACGATTGATCGTTGTCGTCGCATCGATCCGAAGGACTGTCGCAGCCTGTCACATCGCCGTAATCTGCACATATGACGACAGAACACATAAATTCATTTTATTGTTGTTATGTCAAAACAATCGTCCGACGACCACCTACCGTAGTGCTGTCCAGCTCCCAAAAGACCGTCGAGCACGGTGGTGGTGTCCCCGGAATCCGTCTCTGTGCAACGCAGGTCTGAAATGTCCAAAATCGCCTTCTCTTCCATACCCCTAAACGCCACCACCTCATGTTTAATACAGTTTTCTACGTCTATAATTTACGATACATAGAAAAAATCAAAGTAAAATACATCCAGTGGGGCGTATACACGCGGTGCACCTTTCATATTGCGGGAGAGTCGGGATATTGAAGTTAATTATTTAAATTACGAAGTACTAAAATAATTACAGAGTAGGCACGACTACCCAATTATTTATCGAAAAGAAAAATCGTTGGTCTACGTTTAGGGGGTCTATCCCCCCTCGTGTGTACACCCCTGAATGTATCGGTTGTGAATTATAATTATTATACTACTGACCTTATATGGTGATGGCAAATTTAATTATGTCACTGGAACCTTATTGGTGTTATTATTATAATTAAATGAGCGTAATTCGGTTAGGACGCTGTACAGTGTACGATATAATAATACATCATTTGTTCTGCGAACTAGGGCGCGTTATTATTACATTAAGAAATAAAAAATACGTTTCGCTGTCAGCCACGAAGAACGGCGTACAAGGTTTGAACTTTCGAGCTTCTACGGAAGCAGCAAAAGTGCGTTCCTGATTAGCGCCAATGGATTCGGTCGACTATATTATTCTCTTGCATAACATATCGATTTTGTTTTTTTCTAATGTAACTGTAGAATGATATATTGAATGTCAACAAATATATTATTATGTCGTGTACCTACATATATAATATCCTTCTCCGAGTCTTCACACACGTCTAATTTTTGTCGTCGCAATACCCATGATAGTAGTTATAGACTTCGGAGGCGTCGATTTAAATACAAATTCCATTTTATTTCGAGTGATCTGAATCATTGCTTCCTAAGAACAAAATTTGTTTTACGCGGAAATCTGTATATTTTGTCACTTATTAAAGTTTCTTATCTTCATATAAATAAAAATGAGGTGCTAAAAAATTGAATACCTGTTTATTATAATATTATATACAAAATTATAATTGCAATAGTATAATTTATTTCAAGTTTTAAATTCAAACAATCATCTACTTTGGTTACAAGTATTTTATTAGGAATATTGAACTAAATCATATACACAATAGGTACACACACATATCAACATTAAAATATCTGTTTAAACATTTTAGAAATAGTAATAAGTCAACTAATACAAAGTTTGTTTAAAATGAAGACAATTTAATTTGTATATTATCAACAAAGTAATTATAACTATATAGAAACTGGGCAACTATACAATCACTTTCAGATAGTAAATCTGTGACATTAAATTTGAGTATTCTAAATCATTGCTTTCTAACAACAAAATTGGTAGGGAAATTTTTATTCGTCATTTTTTAAAAGGAGTATTTTTCATATAAGCTTAAATGAAAATGAGCTTCTAAAAAAATGAATACCAGAATGGTTGTATATTATATATACAAAATTATAATTACAATAATATAATTTATTTTAAGTTTTAAATTCAAACAATAAACTACTTTGATAACAAGTTTTTTTATAAGTAATTGTGCTAAATTATATACACACATATATCAACATTAAATGTGTTTAAACATTTTGAAAATAGTAATAGGTCAACTTATCCGAAGCTTGTTTCAAACGTGGACAAATTAATTTGTTTATCAGAGCACAATATTTATATCTATACAGAAATTGGGCAACAAATACAAACAAAAACTTTTTGATAGTAAATCAATAACAATAAATGAAATTATCTATTGTGTTGAATGGATTAGTTAGAAACAAGATTTAGAGTTTACAAGAACTAACATAATTCTGAAAAATATTTAAATTATATACAATACAAAAACCATTTTCAAAACATTGAAAAAATAAGTAGGTAATTATGTATAATAATGAAACAATAATATGACTTAAAATGTATATATTCGTTTAAAAAATATTAAGCCACATAACTGTAGCCATCAGATGAATTCGGAGTGCGTTCTAGATATCCTTTATCAATTAGTGTTTCTATAGATTTTTTTATAAGTGCAATCGATGGTGCAAATGTCTTTGATTGGGAAAGTATCTAAAACATAATAGATATTGTTAATAATTAAATATTAATCTACAAGTTTTTATTTATTTTACTTACTTCATTCACAAGTTGATTATGTCTCAGTATCTTACGGGATTTCATTATTCGAACAATAGCTGCTTGTAAGTATGTTTTACGATCATCTTCGACAGAATTAACAGTCTGTTCGACCTCTTGTGGAGTTTCTTTTTGGAGAGCTGATGTTATACGCAATTTTGTACGCTTATTGGTGTATGCCATGTTTAATGAAACATTCTAAAAATAATTTATAAACAGCAATGAAAAAATTTAAGCTTATTAAATTTGTAGACAGTTTACTTACATCACCATCAATCAACAACAATTTACATTCAACTAAGCTATTGATGTGCTTTTGAAATTGATCACTGGTTAATTGAAGCATTTCGTGAATTTCAGTGTAGTTTATTGTATCACGGTCTTCAAATAGTAACATGATAGACATTTGAAACGTCTGCATTGTCACTATATACACTTTTTGTAAATAATCCAATTTTAACTCGGCTATTGATACAATAAATAAATACATTTTAATAAGTAATAAGGATATAATAACAATTTGACAAAATAACAATACCCTGACAATGATGATGAAGCCATGTTAATTTCCGTCCATTAAATTTTTCTTTGTAGAAAGCTTCAAACTAATTACAATAAATCTGGTTGAGTTAAAGTTATATTATTAATATATTATATAAATTTTAAATATTTACATATTGTATACAAGGTATCAGTTGTTGAGGAATAACAAATGATGACACAATTGATGATCCCAAAGGCCAAGCTCCAGTTTGCAATACATACATAGAAAATGAGACATTTAACTTATCAGTAGGTTTAAGGAATTCACTATGGAATTTTGCATTCAGTCCTTCTGATACTCTGATATCAGTAAACATACGATGTAATTTATTTGTAAACTCGTAACCACAAGCTTGCTAAAAATAAAAATGATTATTAACATAATACAAACTTAACAACATTTGATTAATTTACTTTCAATTTGTTGATCATTCCTTCTTCTCCGTCCATGGACTGGCTTTGTTGGTGTATTAACCGTTTTGCCAGATGCCTTTGATAGAACCTCTGGAATATATCTTTATCATCCACATACTTGAATATAGTAATAGACTGTAATAGTTTTTGATCAATTTCACCCTCGCACATGCCTTTAGACGATTTTTTCAATAAATTATCGCAGTATTTTGATAAATATTCTGGCGACTTTGATGGTTGATTTTTTACTTGTTTATAGTTTATGATAACTGTAAATGCTTTATCAAGTGCACCACTGAAGCATAAATCATTGTTGAACACATCTACAACTATAGATTTGTATTTTTTATGTACCTCCAATACTTCCTCAACAAAATGTACATATACCTATATAAAAAAATATATACGTAAAATGTAATTCAGACTTAAAAATTATTATTAAATAATAAATATATACTTGTTCTTGTCTTAAAGATTCAATAACTCTGATTCCATGTTGTTTTATGTGTTCTCTGAAAATGTCAACTAATGAGGTCATTCCATCTTTAACTTCACGTAAAAGTAAATAAATATTGTGCATGTCATCTCGCCGCTCTTCCTTTATCATAGCTTCAGACTCTCCATACAAAAAATTTAAATGATCACCAACCATATGTTTACGACAACGTCCCCGCAGTTTGACATAGGTGCTAAATAAAATATAAAATATAAACAATAATATCTAGTATCACTATGGTTTAAATATTGTGAAAAATTACCTGTCATGGAGATATTTTTTTGATCTAATTCCTTCTTCTTTCAATATTTGCAACACTTTGACCATGTACTCGGACACTGTGCTTTCTTGTAACAATCTTGCAGCTTCACGTTTAAAGTGTTGACTACTTTGCTCCAAAAAAGGTTGCTCAAAATAACTTTGATACAACTAAAAAAAAATAAAATGTTTAATTTAAAACATAGGTCCTTCCTGAATGTATGAAGGTATTTTCTAATCTTATAATAAATATAAATATTCACTTCAAGTGGATATTTTTTCCTGAACTCCTGGACAACAACAAATGAGTGAATAACACCAGAAATGATATCCACAGGTATGGTCATTGATATGTCATGCCTTTGTTTGTCAAATTGATCTAATAATAACTCGAGCATACTGTCTTTTAGCGGTACTATCATATTGTGTTTCCACACATCAAGCCCCAGTTCTCCAACCTCCATCTGTTCAGTGGCATCTGGTGTAATGTTTCCATATAAGACTTCTGCTTCTGACAATTTATGCTTTTTAATATGTTGGTTATTAAGGTACCTTGAAATGGTTTTATATATATTATACATACCTTAATTTGTTAATTTAGATAAGAAAATACATACTGGTAAAGTGAATGTAGGTATTTGACACCTTTACTATACTTCTGCCAATATGTATAATAATTTTGTAACAGATTTGCAGTGCCTCCTGTTTGTATAATAGTCAATAGTTCAAGTACGTGGTTCTCTAAGAACAACTTTGTTGAGTCATAAAGTTGATCACCAAGGGGCTCTGGGAAGGCCACACACATAGAGTAAACATCATTGAAACGTTCGTTCCATGCATCCCTAGGAACTGTGTCTAATGTTATGACACCTTTTACAGTCTCTTGTAAACTGTTCCATTTTTCCGTGAAGTTTATTGGTTTTGGTTTTAGTGACATATTTGTTGAATTTTTTGAATACAACTAGAGATTAAAATTAAATGCAGATTAGCGGTATGAAAGTAATAATTAGTACCTAAGTCTCACAATTTATTAAGAAATGTTAACTAAATGGAATATTTGTATCTATGGGTTTAAAAGGATTTTATTTACATAGTTACATAGGACTTAAATAACCCTTATTACATAATCGGACATTACAAATATAAATGTTTCATAAATCAATTAGCATAGGCAATACACTTTGGGAACCTATTATGAATATTTTAACTATTTTTATTCTTTTTACTCACGTAGGTTATAGGCGAGACTTAGCCCTCTCTAGACCTTCCAATGTCAATAAGGCAATTGAATTATAGAAAAATAAAAATACAGCTAAGAGTAAGGAGTAAGAACTAAATAAATATTACTTAATAACTATACTAACTATACATTTAATTTGTACTTCGTACATAAAGAAAAATGTTAAGTTAATATTCCAACTATACACTATTCAGTTAAACAATGGCCAATCCGACGGACAAAAACAAATTTAAACTGCACATCTATCACCATTACTGTTATTAGCACAACTGCCTATATTCACCCGCCTGTCATTTGCTGGAAACGATTAGCGTTCAACCATTGCCGACTTTGGTACTAAGAGGGTAGAGAGGCAATGTACAAGCCCATTTGGTATGTGCGAAACTAGTCGTTAAAAATTGAATACACTATAGATGATCACAAAAGGGCAATTTTTTGTCCTACGAGTGATTTAACTTTTGTCGTTGAATAATTTATTAGACGAGAATTTAATTAATTCTGAATATTTAAAAGTATAGGTAATTACATTTTGTAATTCAAATTCAGACAAGAATAAATTATGCATTATTTTCGCAATTAATATATTTTGCATAGGTAATGAAAAATATAAGTTTAAATTGAATAAATAATAATTCGTTAGGCATTAAAATGAACAAGCAATAGGTAGGTGGTTGAAGTATTTAAACAGGTATCTTATTAGTTTTAAATTACCTAATGAACCAAATTCTGTTGTATGCACAATATTGGACCTATCCAAAACTAATAGAAGATTGTTTTCAGATCTAACGCGCGAAATAGACAACTGTCAGAAATATAATACCTACCTATGCCATAAAAATGTGAAATATTACAGATAAATATTTTTAAACACACTGATAATAATTGTAATCGTACAGCACGAGTAAACAGATATACATAGGTATAGACGTAAGCACTTTTAGATCAGTATGTGCCCAAGACAAACATTTTTTTAAAAATAATTTCAGATAAAATTCCACTGCTGTGGAACGATCGCAACCGTCGGGCCACCCATCATCGGGCCAACGAGAATGACTGTTTTGACACCATATTTGTCAACATTAAGGTCAAACGACCAACAATAATAACAATAATTGCGTAACCACTATGCAGTCGATGGGGTCATATCGTGCGTGTGGGGACCGAGATATTTACCGAAAATATCGGACGACATTACTAGACATATCGCGTTTCTATACCTGGAGACGTCACTCGGATCCGCTATTCCATATCACTGGTGGTGGCTATCGTTCGGAGGATGCTGTGCACACAAGTCGACGGTGGACTCACATAAGCAAACAAGTCGCGGCGAGCGCAGCAGACAAGAGTGACGAGTGACTGACTGAGGCTGACGTATGGATCGCGATTAAAAATTATATACTATAAAACTACCCAAAAGGACGAAATAAATCACGATCGCAGATAGAGCACGGAACAGACAGGTAGGTATTTCTGTGTTCTATCAATAATCGCGAAACAATAAATTTTTATAAACACGATTTTATTTGTCACCCCTCGGCAGTGTGGCCAAAGTGATACTCGGAATCCGGCGCCGCCGTCGAAAGTTCTAATTTTTCGTCAGAGGTAACACCAACGACAACTTTCATAACGACGTCTCGCGGTCAATCTGGCGTCGGTAACATGATTCCATCGGGAGAGGCGAAAATGACAATAATATTATCGGTGAACAAAAACCGCAAGGGCCCCTAGATATAATAGTCACGATATTATTGTTACGCGCCAGCAATAAAAATTATTTATAAATTATTATTATTCTACAAGTTGATAAAAGAAAAACGATTTTTAGGTTATGGTACATATTTTTGAATTTGTTATGTTTTTGTCACGGCCTGCTGCTGCTGCTGATAATCTACAACCGTGGTTTTTGTTTTTGATTTCGAAGCGCTTTCAAAAACGCCGAACGTTTTCGGTGCGGTTTATAGTGGTTATTATCACCAGCTCGCTCGCGCTATGTTAATGACACTTGTTTAGGGGATTGGACCGTAAATCGTTCGGCGCGGAGCGGGTTGAATCCATTCGTTTTTATTTTCCAGACGACATGAACCGGCCGTGAACGGCGACAATATGGCTGAAACAGAGGCGACGGAGCCGAGAACGGCGACAATGGCGGAGACGACCGAGCCGACAGCGGGCCCGGACGACAAAGAACTGGAGGCCATCGTAAAACTCACTTGGGGCGACCAGCCGCGCCAAGACATATTCCAACGATGGACCCAAGGTGAGCCGTCGCAGTCGCGTTCGACAACGGATTGCCTATGAATAATGATTGTTGTCAGGCTTTTGTTTCAGTGCCGACGAACCGACGGCGCTGGTGCAATTCGAAGGCGGACCGTGCGCTGTATTAGCACCGATGCAGGCGTACATCGTCAAGTATATCGTCAACAACAAGTCTGCCAACGACGATTGGAAAAAAGTATGTACATATTTTGAACAAGTTTACCGGTGCATTGTCGAATTTGAAACTGATTACAATATTATTTATTCTACAGGCCGAAGTCGAAGAACAAAACCGTCTTCTGTGTAAGGCCGCCTGTGAAATCCTTTGCCAAGCAACACAAGGCTGTGATATTTTTAAATTTGTGTATATTGACGATAAAGAGGGGTGCCTTGAACACAGTCAGTTTCATTCTATGCTTAAGTATGTACAGTTTATTTTCGTTTTTCTATTTTTTACACATGCTGAATTATTTTATTTGCACCTTTCTAGAGTAGAACAAGTGAACAAGGATGGTATTGAAACTTTTTTTAACGACCATATTAGTTTTTTGCGTGACATATTTGGAGTTTTACTATTTTTGTATACAGTCATGCTCTCTAAAGTAAATTAATTATTTTTTAAAATATACCTTTATTTTCAAAAATTGACTAATACAATTGTTCTTGTAGGGTTTAGTCAAATTAAAAGAAGAAATATGTGATTTAGACGTGATTTTGATTGATAAAGAATTTGGCTATGGAAGCCAAAGCTTAATCAATATGATGATTACAGGACAAGCGGTTGCTAACGTATTTAATAACGATCAAGTAATAGCTGGGTTTAGTAAGTCTTGAAAATTAAAAATTGAATAGGTACATTTGAATATTAAATATTTAAATAATTACGTGTTTGTCCTAGAATTGCCAGGTATTGAAAAGCAAAGCGAAGTTGGATTTATGACCTTATTAGAACATTTGAGGTACTGTAGTGTTGGAACCTATTTAAAAAATCCATGTAACCCAATCTGGGTGTTGGGCAGCGATACACATCTTACCGGTACTGGAGACAATTTTTATAAAAAAAATTTTTTTACCTTATTTTAATGTGTTTCACCATTTCAGTGCTGTTTTCATTTGATCAAAACTTGGTGGGAAAAGAAACACAAGCTGATATTGCCAGACGGATGTTTAAGTTGTTTGATCAAGATGGCAATAATTTCATTAGTACTCAACATCTAAAGCCATTGTTGGAAAAATTAGATCTTGTATCTGACGACGAATAGTATGTAAATTATTTAATTGCAGTATAGATTATGAGATGTGATACGATTGGTTTTTCAGTGTAAACCTGATGTCCACAAAATTGGATTCCGAAGGGCTTGGTATCATATTAATGCCATCATTTATGGAAGAATTTTTTTCCGAACAAGAAACCAGAACTCCAGATGTTTTTGTATTATTCCATTACAACGGACAACCGAGATCCAACTCTAATTCAAAGGTGACATATTTAGAAGGTAATGCTATAATCCAGGAATCTGACGTTATATGCATATCGGAGGACAACAACCTACAATCTTGTTTACAATCTAAGTGGTCATCCATTGAAATACAATGGAAAGGAAATGTAACACCTTCGATTAATTAAATTTAAATGTCGGGAAAAATACATTTTCTAAATGTTTGGGTGATTTTGTTAAAAAAAAATCTCATGAGACTATTACACTAAACCTTAAGAATTGTAACATAACTTTGACTAAAATAGTAAAATTGTATTACTAAAAACTTTTAATTGGATATTATACTGATTTTTTTTTCAAAATTATATTATTTTGCTATGATTTTTATTACATTGTTGGACATTATGCATTATACGTTTTTCAAATCATTGAATGTATACACAAAACAATATATTATAGTTTGTATAACATTAACCAAGTATCTCATGGTTATACATATTATTACTACCTATGTACATATTAAAAAAAAATACATATTTTATGATTTAATTAAGTTTTATTAATTATATAACATTTATAAAAAAAAAAAACCATCTAAAATTGACCAAATAAGGTATAACATGATATTATTATAGCAAGTTAATAGTTTTATATTATATAATATTAATGATTGTATAAAACTATAAACAGATGAATAAATAAATATTTTCATATTTCCTTTTTAATACTCACAAATATATTATAATGCATTACAAGCTTCCAACATTTTAGATCACTGGTAGGCGACAAGCCACCGAGCACTGAGTGCATTTAATCGTAAATAAAAATAGATTATTGATAAACATACAAAATGTTCCTTTGGGTTTTTAATTGTTGTACGCAGGTACCATATCAGGATATCCGAAGACGTACATTTTCCATTACCTTGTTGATTGCTGTGCGTTATTTGTTCGTGATTTTCTTTATAAAATTTGTATTTTGTGTAATAGTGTTCTATATACAAATTAATAAGAAGCATGCATGCTATACATGGCGCTATACCCAAATAAAACATAACCAAATCATAACAATGCACTAGGAACGAAATTACTTTTATTTCGATTATACCACTATGATAATATAATTATTTTATCTCATGGCATTTCAAAAGAGGGTTCATTTTTATTTATAAAAACCATTTCCAAGCTTGTCGTATATCTATTTTGTAGAAATTGGTTTGGTATGCAGCAATTAAAATTGTAAGTGCTTTCGTGTCGTCCGGCACCTGTCGTTCTGTTGATGCCGAAGGTTGTCCTTGAACTTTGGGTTTGTTTTTCATTATTTCTATAACCATACTAATAATATATATATATACACAATGGTGTGTAGCACATATATAATATACATTAACAATACTAAATTTACAATATATATGTATATACAATGAACACACGTCCTTACCACACAATTTAATCTACTTGACAGATTATATATCATTTTGGCTTATATACACCGACTGATCAGGAAGTATACAATTTAAATTCAAATTTTCATAATATAGTCTATCAAAAAATATAAACCTTAGATATGACATCAAAAGTACGTACAGGCCATGGGGTATGGTTATGAAAATATGAAATATAGTATATATTATATAAAGCAATATGCATACAATGTGTTGATTTAACCTGTAATTTTATTATGGGCGCTAGCCCAGGGGCGGCTTCCCCCTATATACGCCACCGCATCTCACATTCGCGATAAATGATGATTCACCATAAACAATATGATCCTCGAACTTTGGTTTCCACATTTGATTGGCAGAGTTTACTCATTACAAATGATATAGACATTCCGGTAATCTGGTAGATAAATTTAATTGTAAAATAACTGAATTAATCACTATTGCGAGTAAAGTTACTACTATTTGAAAAAACCAATAAAATTAAAAGCTGGATAACCAACGGTCTACTTATCTCCTTTAGAAATAGACTTATACTTTATAAAAAAAAACTTAGAGCACCTTTTGATTTAAAGCTTAAACAACACTAATAAATTAAGTTTCATATTCTACTAAGAAAAAAGAACCAATGATTAACCTACCCACTCTTTATCCCCTTAAGAGTAAATTGACCTCTTGTAAAATCTAAAGGTAAAATTATTATCTAAACAACCTCATGAGCTTTTCATTATATTTTAATTTTTAAGCCAGTTATGAGTACTTTAAAATGTACAAACAATTTACAATTTTAAAATACTCATAGCTCGCTTTAAAATTAAAATATAATAAAAAGCCCATGAACCTCAGGTTGTCTAGATAATAATCTTACCTTTAGATTTTATAAGAGGTCAATTCACTCTAATTTTTAAGCTAACGGACCTACACGTGTTCTGCTTTCCGTATAATTTGCTATGTTACGCACTTGTAAGACGGAGACAACACATGCTGGTATCACGTCCTCTTAATATAATATATAGTACATATAATTATTATGTCTGTAAATATTTTAATTTTTGTTGTATGTTATGGGTTACCATTTTTATTTATAAAAACATTTCCATGCTTGTCGTAAATTCTTTCTGAGAAATGTATACATTTTTTTCATTGTATTTTTACAACTTGCCTTGGTCTTTTAATTTCTGATCTGAAGTAAAGAAAGATTAGTTAGTTTACTATACTTTTTTTTCAGACTTAAGTTATATTAAGTTTGTTATTTTTGTAGTTTGCGATTGCAATAAGCTGTGGAATTTAAATTCTAATTTACATTGGATTACATTGCTATTTACTCATCCATATTAGTATATTATTACAAAACGTGGCATGTTTTATGACATTTAATTAAAAATTATAGGTATACTTTTATAGTTATTAAAAGATGTTATACTAAATAATGTAAATACAAATTGAGTTTTGTAAATTTTCTTTAATTTTCTTTAAATTTGTATTCATTGATTTCGATTTCATAGTCAAGTGTGTATGATATAGGTTTATAGTTTGCATCACTTCGCATTTATTATATTTTTCATTTAAATTCTCAGAAACAAGTTGAAAAGTAATTAAATGTGAACAGTTTTTATATTCAAAATTGGCAGCCATATGTTTATGTTTGTTTAGGGCATTTATCCAAATTCAACTCACTCCACAACCTCTAAATTGAAACCGTTACTACAGTTGCATACAAACACTACAAAAAATTCCACTCCAAACTTGCCACCCACACCAACCCCCTTATAACCAATGGAGGTGGAGCAAACCTACCTAATAATCCCACCGTTAAAAAGACGTTGGTACAAGGATTTCCTAAGCCCCTGATCCCAATGACACATGAGGGTTCTGTCACTGGACAACCTCCCTCATCATACCAGGCCCTCTAATGTTATTTATAGTTAAAAAAATTTGATACATTTCATTTGAAGTCTATTACAATATGAATATCTTGGGAAAAGAACAAGTTTAGTACATATTGAGTAGTATATTTGTTAAGTAAATGGCCAAATTAAAAATATAAGTACATTAAAAAACTATAAATAAAATACTAGTGGTTTAACTTATATATTACATATTATTTTCGCTGCGTCTATTCTTTTTACATTTGACATGCTGTGGTATTGACGTATTGTTCAAAATAATTGTTAATAATTTTCATCGCACATAAAATCATCTTGTACAAAATATGTACATAAATGTGCTCTAAAAAACATAATTATTAGTCATAAATAGGGTAAAATTAATTGTTTTTATAAATATTACCAAGTAGGCATATACAATTAAGTATACACATTAATTATATCATAGTCATAGAGTTAAAGACAAAAATACATTATTTTTTTTTATAAAATTATATACATATAATTTATAATTAAAAAGAGTATAATTTACATTTCAATAAATATAGGTAACTATCTAGTATTTTATATTAATTTATAACAAATAATAAATCTATCTAATTAAAACATAATTTCAATAACAATTATTTTTATCACATGTCTTATAAAAGTTTTCTTGTCTGTATATGAAACATCGATTCAATAGAAATTTTTTTGAGTTAATTGTAATAATTTCTATTGTTATTAAAACAAAAAAAAAAATAATATTGGATACACCTAAGATGAAAATTATCAATAATTATTATAAAATCTATTTACTTATAGAACTTTCTTTTTATGTTTAATTATATTGGTTTCTTCAAATTTGAATAACCTTAAAATTATTATTGTATTGTATAAAATAAAAAAATATACAATTTGTAATAAATACATATTTCAAAAATGACCAAAAAAAAAATAATAATAATAATAAATAATATAGTAAGTTGTTTATACATTTAATTATTTAAACAAATGTTGTTTAAAATTTAGGCACAAACACAAACATAATATATATATTATCAATGATCTACATCACTTTTTAATTTAAATTGTATACATTTACGTATACATTTGTATTATTAACTATTATAAAAATTAAAGAAAAAAATATTTTCCCTTTAACATTTATCATAATTAAAAATAAAAATGTAGGCAATTTGAAAATAAATTAATAGTAATTAAATATATAATATTGTTCACAGCGAACAAAAAATCTAAAATAGAAGATCACAAATTCTTCTATCAGATAGTGTTGTCCACAATGTTTTCCTCGTATTATCTGAATTGCAAAAAATAAATAAAATATGAACATTATTTAAGGTAATACACATATAATGGTTTTAACACCTATTAATTAAGGCCGTAACTGAAAACAAATTTTGTGGAAGTACATTTGTTTAATTTAAACACACATCATTTTCATGTTTGAAATATAAAAACTTCATCCTTGTTATTACTGCTTTAAACTTATTGTTAATAATATAGTCAATAAATACTTTTCACTGCTAAAGTTTTTCTACATTTTAAAAAACATACAGAGGGGGAGTCCTGACCCTGAACCCCTCCCTTGATAGTGACGGCTTTGATTAATTAAAGAGTGAACCGAAAGTCTGTTAAACATGAGAAAATATTTTGACCCTTAAACATACACCTATAAGCAATAAGCATGTAATTATTATTGTAATTGTATCATTCACCTAAAAACTTAATGTCTGCCTTAAACAAACTTTGGATAGTTTTAGTATGTGACATTTAAATTGTGAAATTTCTTTAACAATTCAAAACATGCGTTATATAAAACTGTAGTAATATTTTGTGCAAAAAAAATAAAGAATCCGAAGGTTCTGATAAAATATAAAAAAAAATTATTGGCGTGTTATCATATTTTTCAAGGAAATTAAGTTATCCAATTCATGTTATTTACAGAATTTTAAGCTATTAGTTCAATTACAGGCCGATTTCTAAGAACAATTATTCTTGAACAAATCTTTATAGGTGCTTATTATACAATAATCGGGTTCAGTAATCATCAAATATTTTTTTTAATGATTAAAAATAAAGTAAATACTCTTTTTTGTTTGTTTAATAGTTCAGAGGTTCCATTTTAACTAAAACCATTTTAGTTGTGCAGACCACCAATTATGTAAAAACAACTTTGAGGCCCACTTACCTAATATACAGGTATAAAATATAAACACACACAAATAAAACTAAAGAAAAAATAATATAAACAAGAATAAAATCATATAAAAATCTCTATGTTGATGCCAATTAAAATTTGCTGACCTTTGGCTTAGACTCTCGACTATTGTCTGCAGCCTAGTATCATATTGCTCGCAGCCAATAGTTGAAATAGTGTAATATTCATTGCATGCAATTTTAAAATATAAAAATTACATGACTCAGCATTGAAAGATTTAAAGTACAATATAACTATATTATATTCTAAAAACGGAATTTAAGTAAAGTTAAGATATTATAGAGAAAGATTCACACTGGGTTCTTTTGGAATTTTTCTTTTTATCTTATTCAAGTTTAAAATTTAATTGTAAATACTATAATATGTTAATATGGTTATTCTAATTGAAAATTGATAAAATTACAAAATTATTCTAACAGAATAAGAGTACATCATGCCTCAGACAAAAATTGGTCAAGGTCTGTGAATGCTAGCCTCGCCACGAATTGCTCCCGCGTGACACCGATATCAGCTACCAAGCGAGTGACGGTGGTGGTCAAATGGATATCATAAAAGCAATGTAGTCTTATTTTAAATAGAGCATAGTATTTAAATCTAGCCTATGTATCCTGTTTACTTTTTAGACATTTAATAGAGAACATAGTTAATAGTTAATAATTTTTTTTGGTAACACCATCATTCATATGATAACACATATCAAACCAAGCATGATCTAGGGCACGGTTTACAAACTGGCGGACCGCAGATACATTTTTTATAGACCCTAATGTGTGTGTAATTATTAATTATTATAAAATATATAATATAGTTTTTACATTAGTTTTTCATAATAAAATTCTGAATAAAATTATTTTCCGAAATTGTGAGTATAGTATACACATATATTATATACGTTATAGGTACGTTAGTAACATGGCTAGCTGCGTTATCATACGTTAAAAACAGGGTATCTAAGAATTTCCAAAGTATGTTTTATTACGATTTAGTATGATTGTTATTAATTGTTAATGTGTGAAAAAAAGCCATTGGGTATTTAAATGTATTTTGGACCGAGTTTCAAAATGGACCCCGTAAAAATTAGTTAGTGACTCCTGATCTAGGGGGTAGGTCAACCCTCCTCAAAATGTTTTATGACAATGATTTTGTCTAGATTTGCAAATAACCATTTATATATTATTTATATTAGTTATATACTTGCTAGTTGTATGGTGTTAAGTACAATCCTTTTGACACATGCAACAACATTCCATCATTATTCATTATTATAGCTTGATATTTGTTACGTCATCTTGGCTGCTATTATTTTAATAAAAAAATAAAATATAATTTAACTAAAATATTTAGCTATAATTTAAGGTAATGACTGAATTACTGAACTAATTATGATACAATTTAACTAACCGAACATATAGAATAATCTTTATAATAAATCCCAAACTTCATGCACACAGATAAGAAACAACAGTTATAACAGGTATACCATATTTTTTAATAAGATTTTATAAGTTTTAACTTTACACTTAATGTACAGTATTTACATTTGTTTATTGTATTTTTTTTTTATATATACTACCATTGTTTAACTTCAAATTAGTAAAATTAAAATTACTTTCAACATTTTTAAATGTTTAATTACATAATTGTTAAATTATTATTTCTGATAAAAAATGTTTTACACATCAATAGGTTAACAATCAAAGAAAATGAACTAATTATAAAAGCTAATAGAAAAAAAGTATATTACAAAAATAATAGTATTATTAAATATTAAAAGTATACCTAATCTATAATTTTTAAATTGATAATTAAATATCTGTTAAAAAAAAAATTAAAATATAATTTATGTTATGGTCAACCATAAACTGGTTAGATTATTTTAATAAATTAAATTAAAAGGACAATGAGGCAAATGTGTTGACTCCATCTTACTAATGCATAACATAGCAAATTTTGCATTCAGAAGAATCCATTAAATTCTGTATTTTTAATATTAAGTGATTTGAAGTCAAGAATATTATTCAAAGTTCTACGTAACCTTTTTTTAATATTTTAATTTTGGAACAAGATATGTTCATTATAAAATTGGTATGCGTTTGTAAGCAGAAGTCAATACATGAGGGAACGACATCCCCTTAAGAACAAAAGCTGTCAATAATGTATATTGAACCAAAAATTAATATTTAAATGAATATTTTACACATTTTATAAATACTTAAACTTATTACCTCGGAGGAGAATAATTTGTTTGTTGATGTTGAGAAAAAGTGTTCCCAATTTGTGGACCAATAAATCTAATAACAAACTGAAATATATTTTTTAATTAGTTATTAAAATATATGAATGGCTGCAACTAAAATATGTTAAATGTATGAATAATAAAATAATACTTACTGGATTTCTACGTAACACACTGCAATCATCCAGCATACTGATAACGAGATGCAGTGTAAGATACGCACACATTAATAAATAAATTGTACTATACGTTAAAACTCCAATTAATAAAGTTAAATTGTAAGTGAAATTTGTGATTGTGTGATGAATTACAAAGTATATATTTATACTAATTATAATAGCAGACAAAATAATTGTTATTAAAATGTTTCCTCTGAAAATAAATAAACAGTTGAAATTTAAAATTACCTACAGGGTGTTTTCATTTAATTTATACTTACAATCCATTGGTGAACTCTCCCATAATTCGAGGATTACTAGTGAATGCAATTACTGGAAGTGTAGCAAATGGTAGTTGTAAGCTCATTACCGCATTCAACAGGTCATTCATACCAGTCAAATCATTAATATTACTAAAAAATGCCACATAAAATGTGGGCACTATAGCAACCAATCGAGTAAACCCAACTCTTTTCCATCGACTCCATTGAAGATTTAAAAAGCCCTAAAATGAATTGTATACTATATGTGAATATGAATATTAACATATTATTTGACAGTACATACTTCCATTACAAATTGTCCAGCATAACATCCAGTCATTGTACTACTTTGACCAGCAGCTAAAATACCAATAGCCCAAATATACATGGCACCTATGCCAAACTGACAACCAAGGAATACTCCACCTTTGTATATATCAACTTCTACTAATTCGGTATTATTCTAATAAAATTGTAATTATTAATAAATTAAATAATAATTAATACATATTATAATATGTTATAATGCAATTGATTTTTATCTCACTTGGAAAATATCTGAATATGTATTATTGTTCTTGGTACAGACCTCCAACTATATACAAATAATTAAAGAATTAACATTTAGAAATAAAAATAAAACATACAACTTACCACATCACTGTTTGTCTTATTGTATAATCCATGAGCAAAAACTGATACAACACACACATTGATCACAAATGATACAAATAAAGCAACACTAGATTCAATGAAAAAGTAATAGTTGGCTTCTTGTAATTTGTCTTTTTTTGTTCTGTCAACTTCCCTAGACTAAATAGTGAATAAAAATTTTAGATTAAAATATTTTTGATAATTTCTTCACCACATTACGAAAATAATCAAATGTAAATAAGTTATATGGAAATTAGATTTTTACTAAGTAATATTGTAAAATATGGTAAATAATGAATCAACTTAATTTTTAAAAATTACAATAAATGCTTAATATTACTAGTTTAAAATATTTTATTAATTATGGGTCTAATACTGGGCGTTTTTTTCTAAGGAACTCACATAGTCTGAGTAAAATATTTGTATTAATTTATTATTTGATTTAAACATTAATTACATAATAATAATATGATTGTAGCTTTGATATAGATAATTATATGTAACCATATTGAATTTTACAATTTAAATAATGAATGATTATTATTATTGTATTTACCTTGACTAGGCCTGAATGTAAATATAAATTATGTGGCATTATGATTGCTCCAATAATACCAACAGCCTGAAGAAGAGCAGATTCTTGACAGTTTGAACACCAAGGAGTAACCAATCCTTTAGCCATATCTTTTATATCAGGTTGAACAATTGCAAACTAGAAAGAATAATCAACTTAAATATATATATACATACATACATAATTTCAAGAGTTAGAAATAATAATTACAAAAAGGCTGATGATTTTTTTAATACCTCATATCCAAATGACAATGCCATTATAACAATGAATAGACCAAACACTAGTTCCAATTTTCGAAGTCCATACTTGTCCAGCATCAAAAAAGATAAAGTATCAATGACAGTGATCAGCACTCCTATCCAAAGTGGTATCCTAAATTAATTGTTATATTGTTTTTTCCGATTATTATACTGATTCCAAATTTAAATAAAGACCAAAAAATATATATACTGTAGGTTCAATGCAGGAAAATTAAATATTTTAAAATTGCTTCAAGGAAAAATTAACATTATGTAGGTAACATACAATGTAACCCTATACATCAGATCACTATATCCAGGTAGTCTGAGTAAAGTACTAAAAAGTTCAATTAGAATAATAATAAACGTTAATTTAAAGTAATAGTAGATAAGAATGTCATACATGGGCAGGGTGAGCAGCTGCCCATACCAAAATGTCTGGGGCCCCTTATTGGGGAAGGGTGAGGAAATAAGGAATATTATTCGCAGTTAAAACCTAATTATAAATCTACTGTTGCCCATACGAAAATGTAGTCCTAGAACCGCGCCTGATGTCATATAAAAAAAACAAAATCATAATTCTAATAAAATATACTCCAAATATTTCCCAAGTTCTAATAGTTTGAGTATATATTAATTTAAAAAAATGAATAGTTTTATGCATTGTTTTTGACCATAATAATAACACAGAGTAAGCAGGGACAATCTTAAAAAAGATTTATGTGTAACAACACCCCTAACCTTGGTAAATTTATTTAGTATATAGAAGCAACTATTCAGAAATTGTAATGATATAAATAAAGTTGTATTCACTTATAGATTAACTGTTTAGTATTACCGCCAATACTACTATAATATTGAAAGTAAAATATAAGAGTATCATGCATATATTTTTTTTGACTGATTACACAATTTCAAATAGACCATATTGCACAAAACGGAGAAAATATATTAGAGTTATTTCATTTAACAACGCTACACACATATACGCTGTCTGTCTTACAACCACATAACATGGCAAATTGTACATTCTGAATAATCTATTTAACTATTTTTTATGATTATTGATTAATATTGGAAAGAATTGATCTATAATTAAATTTAGAAGTGAAAATATTATCTAGTGAACCTCATTTTAATTTTAAAGTAAGTTATGAGTATTTTAAAATTTTAAATTGTTTGTGCATTTTAAAATACTAGTAACATGCTTTAAAATTAAAATATAAAAAAAAAAACTGTGATATTCACTAGATAATATTCTCACTTCTAAATTTGATAATGGGTCATACCCTCCAATATTAATCAGAGATAAATAGATTATTCAGAATGTACAATTTGAACATTATTGAATGAATGAGGTGAATAAATTAAAATTATAGAGCAATTAGTTAAATTTGAAGTTATACCAGAGTAAATAATTATTTATAATCAGTGTAGGAACATTTGGTCATTTCTGGTAGGTAATTATTGGACATCTGAAATTTGGTGCACAAAATATCTAATAACGGTTTACCCTCTAAACAGTCTTAATATTTATATTTCCCCCAAGCTAGAGGGTATCCACACTGGTGGGCCTCCCTCCTCAAGTTATTCATGTTGTTGCTGTTTATTACCAAATTTACTTACTGTACATATAAAATTACAGATTGTAAATATTCTATTTTATCTAATAAAAAAAAAAAAAAATCTATTATGATACAATATTATATATTAATATGATAAACAAATATTAAGAGTTTGTAGGTTTAGGACTTAAAATGACGCAGGTGAGGTAATTAGAGAGACACAGAGACTCATTATTTTACTAGGCTTCCAGTTGCCATTCTAGTAAATTTTCCCATGAACAAACTTACATTTTGTTACTCAGTAAGTAAATAGCGATTGAAGTGCCGATGACTTCTTGCATATCTGAACCAATGATAGCAACTTCCATCATAAGCCAAACAAACAGTCTTGGAGCTTTTCTGTACTGGCGATAACACATGTCAGCTAAATGAAGACCGGTAACAACACCTAAGCGAGCTGATAACCGTTGCATTACCAAACCCAAAATGGTAGCACTCATTAACACCCATAATAGCTAAAATTAAATGAATTATATTTACAATTACTAAATATTATCTAAAATAAATGTGAAAATAAACTAGAGGTACTATGAAATTTTATAAACCGTACTATACCTTGTACCTGGCAGTCGTACCAGACTGTAAGTCTGATTCTATGTTTCCTGGATCAAGGTAGGCAATACTCATCAAAAATCCAGGCCCTGTAAACGCCCATAGTTTTCGAAAACTAAATCCCGTCTATAAAATAAAAAAAAACTCAATATACTTAGGTTTTTATAAGGCATTTTAGTACCTGTTGTAAAAGAATAATAATTTTATTTCAACGACATACCGAGCTTGATTCAGGAATATGGACCTTTTCTTCTTGTTCAACCTTCCTTGACAAGCCTGTAGTTTCAGTCGGCCTGGGATGCGACTCATCCATCGTGGGCTACAAAATAAATACACCATGTACATATAAATTAGTATACATGGTCAAGGAATCGGCCCAGGGCGTCATTCTCACCACTAGACAGTAATCGGACATGGTTATTCTGTCATCATACAAGTAAGAAAAACGAATGGGAAAATGGTTAATGAAAATCGTAAACAAAAAAAATCACGTTCCTCTACTCAGTTCCTAACCGAAACTCAGTAAACCGAACAACGGATAATGGTTGAAAAATAGTTTTGAAAGATTTTTTTTTTTTAACGTTCGACACCGGAGAGGGGACAAAACATGATACAACAATAAGGACCGATTACAATTTATTGTAATGATTCCACTCCAACAATTATTATGTATTGACGAATGTGTGACAGATAAGATTGTGAACAAATAATAATAATAAGGAAAAAAAAATAACATGTATATAATATTTACTTATACTAATCAAATTCACTTTATTCCCGTCATTCGGTGCCACACCACCAGCACAGGCACAGGTTTACAGTATCGCAATCGTTTATCGCACACTATCGTACAGTTTCGTATGCAAAGACGTACTATGCCGTATTGCTCAATGCCCTCTGTACAGTGTACACTCTGTACGCCCGTGTATTGTCCGATGTCGTGATTTTTTTTTTTTTTATTTCGAGTTAACTCTTATTTTCCAACAATATTATTATTATTACCATCATCATCATCATCATTGTATTTGTGAAGTCACAGCACTCGAGACACACATAACCTTACAGTGTGCGCGCGCACCTAACACGTGTGGTGTGCGGCGCATCCACTCCCATTGATACGTGCATACGTGTCCCCTGAGGGGCCCTCGTCGGAAAGAAATTAAAATATTCTCCGCTGGAGTGTCCGAGTGGGTTATTTAAATCGTACGCACGTCCGTCGTCCACTCTATTGTAGCGTCAAATTAGATATTAAATAATATCAAAATGTTAATAATATGGAAATCGTCAATTTTGATCAGTATTAACCATTAATAGCTAAAAAAAAATAGTTGTACATAACGTGTAATAAGACGGCCCACGGGGTAATCTCTCAAATGGACATTAATATGTAATATATCTTGGTCAGTGAACACAACATGGGTAATATGGTTGTATAACCATTACTCATTAGTCATTAATCTTTATAAATTGGGCATAAATTAATAATTAATACATCATGTATACACCATGACCGGCATGAACTACACAATATTATGATTGTTCATACACAAAACACATATTATAATACGTCATGTATATATTTTACTCTACAGGTGAACGACGTACATCCGTATAATAATAATGGTATAATATATGGCAATAATCCTATAATATCATCCAGGTTATTAGACCGCCTTGGCCTTACATGCTTATCGTTTTTTACTTTTTTTTTTTTTTTTTGTTGCAATTTAAGATAAAATAATAAATATTATTATGATTATACTATCGTCATCTATCTATATTCTATTTTAGTCACAGATATAAATATATATAATATAATATAATATAATATAAATATGTATATAACTGTGATTTTATTTTATCATATTATAGCGGAAATTGTCGAGTTCTAGGTACGTATTGAATGGTTTTTAGTTTTTACAAGTATTGGATTTTAGGAAACTTATCATACAAGTAAACGTTTATTATATTATTGAGACTTATAAATATTTTGGAAGGGGTTAAGCACTTTAAGAGGATGCCACACCCGCATGTGTTGTCACTTGTCTCCGACTTATAATTTATAAATGTATAACACAACAAATTTGAGTTCGGCACTTCGGCAGTACCTACTACCTACTAATCTTCCGTTGTTAGCTTTAATATTAGAGTTAATTGACCTCAATCAAACTTGAAGTTAGGAACTTTATCTATGTTTGTTTGTTTGTAAGGTGACTTATTCGATATTTTAATTTTTAAGTGAGCTTTGGGAGTTTTTAAATTTAAATATTTTACTACTTATTTTATCCAAATAAGTGTATTATGTATAGTAATAAATATTTACAATATTGGAAAAATATTAATTGCTTATTGGTTATTATTAAAAAAAATGTATTCATACCTGGTAGGAGCACAGAATATAATAGGAAGCAGTAAGTACTGTCTATTTTCTAGGTGTCTAGATAGTTAAAGTAGCTATGACTATCATAAATCACTTATCATCTTTAGGTACTTATAAGTTATCGTCAGTCCAAAGTCAACACAAATATAAATAACTATCAGGTTAGTACCTATTACTATTGATTAAATATAATATATTTAATATTTAATCAATGCTATTATCTACCTAAATCCAAAGAAAATAGGTATTTAAATAAAATAATTTCAAAGATTTAAAGTTCACATTGTAGGAACCTACCTAGAAAATTATATTCATACAATAAGTGAATTATTAGGTATTAAAATATTTTATTTTATTTAGATAAAATAGGTATATAATTTTGGGTTTTATTGATTTATTTACTGTACAATGTACAGACAACTCATTAAGAATTCTGAACCTAATTTTTATTCTTAATATTTTGTTTGAGTGTTGACAAGTTGATAAACGAATAACGTTGCTTGCCATGATTGTTCATTTGTTCAATTATTAATTCAACATTTAAAATAACTCTAATAATATAACTCCAACTGGCGCCGGCCGCGCCGAGGTGAACGAAACGAGACGAGTAATTTATTATTTAGTGATTCTCAGTGACTAACTGTTCCGTGCCATAACCGATATTCGTAATATCGTACTTCGTTCTAGATTCAATAAAAAACAAAAAGTGGGCAAGTGGGTGTCGCTCTGTGGGCAGTCGTTGAAAAAAATCAGG
>WHPZ01586647.1:0-16439 GCA_016617965.1 Macrosiphum rosae | reverse complement strand
TTATAGTGTATAGAAAATGCAAATATAAACAACCAGTGAAAAATTTCAAGTGTCTACGGTCATTTGTTTTAAAGTTACACCAAAAACCAAATTCAATTTTGTGAAAATTCGATTTTGCGTAAAAATTTCCGTTTTTCCTTAATTTTTCTTTTGTTAATCTTGTCGCTTGTGAAAACTATTGGGAATTTTAAATTTTGACCTCCCAAAAGTACCAACTAGATTACTTTCCCATCGAAAAAGTTACTGAAGTTGAAAATCGAAGCATTATTTCGACAGACACAAAAATAAAAAAAAATAAAACATACATCATTGTAGAATCAATACATTCATCGTTTCACTCAGTATCTAAAATATATATTGCTTTAATTTTTAAATATAAATTATATTTAATGGGATTAAATAAATTGATTACTTTAATCAACCGTATGTGGAATTAAGTAAAAACGACAAACTTGGTATAACTTTAATACTTTAGAGTTAAATCATACACTTACGTACAAACAGCACGGGATCTACCGCAGGTGGATTGCCTACCTGATAATGTACTGCTGCGATTCAGAATTTTTATTCCGGATAACAGAAAAGTTAAGATAAATATTGAACACCGTACACCGAATATTAAATAACGAATTGAGCAAAGTTTGAGTTTATAGAATTGATACATTTAACGGGCAACGAAGTGCACGGGATCAGCTAGTAATATTATAGTATATAGATTTCATACCTATATTTATTATATATTATCAGTACAAGTATCATATTAAAACCTAATAATTTTTTTTTTTATATTACATGACTTTAGGCTCCGGTGTATGAAAGATGTGCAAATTAATTGTAAATGAAACGTGAAGATATTTTAGATATTTATCTTTTAATAGGTTTATAATTTATATGCCAATAAGTGTTATTTTGAATAAAAATGCATTTTATTACGTCATATTAAATATAGAAAAAAGGCAATGCATTTTAGGTATGCCATTGATTTACTTTTATTATTAAAAACGTAAAAAAAATATCAGAAAATTAAAAAATAATTACCTGTTGTAGTAATCGATGCAAGTAATAATATGGATACATATCTATAATATTATGTAATTTATTACATGGATCAGACTTCTGATATACTATAATTGATTAGTTAGTGCGGTTAGTAGGTATTTATTCATACAAAGCTTTGTTGAAGAAATTGGGATTCGTTGCTAAAAACGGTGCACTTTAAAAATGATTACCATATACGTTTTATACATTTTTTTTTATTATTCTGAACGTTTTGGTCGTTTCATCGAGGTTACGTTGAAAATAAAAATGCTTTCATTGGGCCCATGCCTGTCATTAGGTATGTGATTTTTTCTAACGTAACTATAATATTATATCGTCCGAAAAGATACTCGTCGTCTGTTATTTTATTGGGAGTGCCGATCGTGATAGGTTTTTTCTGTATTTTTGGAGGGCCTATAAAATATATATAATTATTAACTTTGTTTTGTTTCGTATAAAAAAAAATACACGTGGGGACTGGTACCCAGATAAACCGGTTCCGAAACTTCCAATCCAATCAGAACCGATATCTCGATCCATATTATTACTGTTATTGCGAGCCTATCCTCCCGATGATCGTGATGTCTACTATAATATTATATAGCTGCTATATTATAGTATCGGTCCATCGTGTTCACATATGTCAGCCGCGTGTCAGCAAAATCCTACGATTCATCAGCCTCCCTCTCCGCCCATTCGTTTCGGTCCGCTTTAGATTCGTACACTGCAGACTGTGTGATCTAGTTCATCGTCAGCAATAATACACGACACACAATGCGTCTATTGTACGTCTATACGCGTGTTATGGAAACCCGAAACGGCTTGTGCGGTTGTTCGTTGTCAAACTGAACGAAAATCTCGGCGAAGGAGGAAGCTTTTTAATATTTTTTATCTTTTCAACCGATCCTCAACCCCAAGTTGGGCTAATATATAGAGCAGTTACATAATATACAGTGCCTGTCATGTTTATAAAAAATATTTGCAAAGATAATTGGAATTTTAAGGGGCTTAATTTTTTTTCCAATAAACTTTCATTTACAAAAATTCAACAAATGCGCACAACTACACTTCCAAATTATTATCAATATGTTTTAAATATTTTTATAGAACTTGATAATTATTTGAGTTTACTAAGCCTCTGTATGACTCCCATTTCTAATCACCGCCTGTATATTAAATACGGATATCGGGATATGCATGTTGCTAGTAATTAGTAAATCATTGAAATCTTACCTAATGTTATCGTACGATTATTAAATGCATTACCTATAAACAAGGTTAACGCACTCGGTGGCTGGACTATAATATTCAAAATATAATACAAATTCAGACCGGTATACCCATCATATTATTATTATAATATTTTAAACCACTTACCAATATTGGTCGATGAAGATTAGTCTGTTTATATAATATATTAAGATTTTATGTGTATATGTTTATTATAGTTTATCGATGCTCATTGTCTTGGAACATCGGCACGTGGGCAATAAACCAGATCGTTTTCCCTTTTCTTTCGCCTTCCCGGAGATTGTTTTATATATTAATTAAGACCGCGTATACAGACGGACGTTTTAACGAGCCGTGACCAATGATCAATTCGATCGTATCGGTTCTAGCTAAACGTCATTTAAATACCGTCAGCGACGATCGAGCTGAGTGCATTCATATATATACAGTCCAACTTTCGAACGCCAAAAAAAAATTGTTACGACACTGTGGGGCCGACATTTATCAGCGAGGCGCGTGACATTTTTTTTTCTTTTTAAAAGGAAGACTAATATTATGTATAATAATATATATTAGGTTTTATATTATGCGTACAACAAACACTGCACCGGCGAATGACGTCGCTGCCGGACCGCTATAGGGAATAGCTGCTGCGGGCGATATTCACTCGCAAACTCGATCACGATTGGCCAATTATGGTTTAGGAATTCGCCTCGGGCTTCCCGTATAATAATAATAATAAGCGCGTTTTAGAAGGTGCGCGGCAGTGGCCATCCTGACAGCGAGGAAAGGAAAAAAATGACTAATGTTCTCCACCGCGCCGCGGTAAACAGATAATATATATAATATATATGTAATACTACCTTCAAGGTCGTCCAAGTATATATACAGGGTGATTCACTAAGCATCATCAACCCCATGTAATCCTTTAAACGAGCATTTATTTGTTTTGATTTTTTTTTTAACCAATCTATACTATGATAGACCTACTCTTGAAATACTTAAATTTTTTTTAACATAATTTAAAGAGTGTCCTGTGGTGGTACAAACTTCTTTCTTTATAATGAAAACTTCTCTTTTTAGTTTTTACTGTATAAATTATTAGAAAGATGGTTTTTTTTAATTTTTCAACGTCTACCAAAGATAATAGTAAACGACAAAGATATAAGACATGGATGACTATGACGATTTTAAAATTTGTCTGATTATTGTATTTGACTAAATATTAATATATTTCATCTATTTTATGTTTGTGCATAATAATTAATAATCATTATATTCGTTATTCATTCTAATATATATTTATTTATATTCATCTTACTAATAGGTAATCCAAATTTGATTAAATGCTTAATATAGGGATAAAGTGAAGTTGAGCGTGCCAGTCGAATCATCCTGTATAATTCATTGCAGCGACTGAGTGGCTCAATCACATATTCACATGTTAATTGTATAACCGAATGTTTGGCTGACGCGCAATTGCGGTATACCTTACCTGTGTGTCGTGTGTGATTTATTATCATCACCACAGACGGCAGGGTTGGTGCGGAATTGTTGCCGGTTTCGATTTACATAATTTTTGTGCTCGGCTAGCAGCAGCAGTGACAGTCTGTCATGAACCACCGCGACCGATTATGCTCGTTTAATGGCGCACACCTTTTTTTTGTTGTGTTTTTTTTTAATCTCTGACGACGACGATTACATATCATTATGCGTATGTTGCTGGTTTCGTTATTATGGTTTATGGAATGATGTATACTATAATAATAAAAATATATTATATTTCGGCTTCGACTATCGGAGAGTGCTGCAGTGTTTGAGTGTGTGTGTGGGTGGACCTTAAGGGTTTTGCCACGTGTTAGACTATGCGCCTACGCGATTTACGTTATATTATCGTTGTATTGTCGTATACTCACTCACACACACATATACACCCACACACACAGCCCTCGAAATTGATGTTCAGTAAGAGACTTCGATTGACTTTTTTTTGTTCTTTTCGTCCTATAACGATGCATAGAGTTAAAAGTGTTTCAGATCACGATCTCAATAACATATAAGATATGTTTATATATAATACGCTGTTATATGTTATGTATATTACTAGATTTAGCATATGACCGCAGTGGCTTTGGCTCTCCCCATTCAAATCCGAATGACATTAGTCACTCGGTAGTCGATACAATTGTGCTTTGAGTAATGAGCATACATAAAGGGCACAACTAAAATCGACATTTCGATGTTTATTATGGTTTGCCCTCAAACGATTATATATAAATAGGCAGCCGAGTTTTAAACAATAGTTGTGTGGATACATTTTAACTGAGAGTCAATACATAACCAGATAACGTCTTCTGCCTTCTGGTGTATAATATAATACCCCTGGTCATTTTAATAAAATCATTATATTTTTTCTTTTATTTTTTAGGTAAAAAAATAAATAACACATACGTAAATGTATAAACCTACTAACCCATATTGATTTTTTTTTTCCAAAATGTATTTACAAGTATAAATTTACAAATTTATTTACAAACAAATGTAATTATCATGATAATGAATATAGATAAATCACAATCTACTTGTATTATTCTTGCTTTGATGTTCGTATATGCATGCTACTTATACTAATATATAATCACATGTTAAATGTTAGAAAATTAAAAAAAAAATGTATAAAAATATATACAATGATTTTAATTTATAAAAACTACGTTCTTGTAAATGATAATATGTGCAACATAATTGTTGATAATATGTCAAAATTGCTTTCTATTCGAAGTGTGTGTGGTTAATTATATATACAATATATATTAGTTAAAAACTATACATTTTATTATTTTAATATTATATTCGGTAACATTTAGGAGTGGGTGTATTTTATCTTTATCTAATAAAAATAAATTGTCCAAATAGATACCATAATATAGTATATTAAATACGAGTACCTATATAATATTATGCGTAATACGTAATCTGATGGAATGATGTTGTACCCACACTATCTACTCATCGTGGTGTTGGTGTATGTCCCACGAATTGTTGGCATAAATATTTATCTAATATCTACCTAATATTTATATTATACATTACACTTGTTTACATATTTTTATTTCGTTGTTATAGATAACCCCGACGACCAACGGCGGCGTACCAAAGCACAAGCGGAACTCGACGTTCCCAGGTCCAAACACTACATCCGGCGCTCTGAATGGACCAGTAGTAGTCAGAGGTAAATTATTATTGAATATTAACAATGACTTTATTGTGTACGCGGCAACGTGCGTGCGTGTTTAGTATCCAAAAGGAAAATAATAATAATACAATTTTACTTCCGGCGGATGGGGCATACCAGCGATCTCGCTGTGGCTCTCTGTAGCTACTGCTGCTACAGTAGTGCCCGCTCGCGTTATCCTTGGATCTGATATATAATACGCGCGTGTGCAGGCAATTGTGTAACGGGTTCGAGTCGGACGCCGGTTAAACTGGTTGCTATATATAATAATATATATAGGTACGCGGCCGTGGAGACCTATACCTATGTATAATGTAATGTAAATACGTAATTAAACCAATTCGAACATTCTTTTCGGTTTGCATCAATATATAATATTCCAAACGCGAAAAAATCGTCGGGCGATTCATACCAATACTACTATAATATGTTGTACCTACATAATACTACTTATATTATAATACGCACACGTCTCGACAACTGTCCGCGCGCTCGACAAATGTCCTTATACATTATTATAATAATACGTATAAATTAACGCGTTGTCGAGCCTCGACTTTTTACCATAATATTACGGTCTTGTCTTGGTATTCAAATTAACCGTATAGTTTCGTATGTGTAAACACACATGTGCATACATATATTATACGCGTTTGTACAAATAGGTATAATATTCCACCTCGATTCTTTTCCCCGGTGCGTAATACCTATTTACTGATTTAATTTTCTCTCCGGTATTATATGGCAATGTTTCCATTTTATTTGCATACGCCGCTTATTATGTGTGAAAATATTTTTTTAGAATATCGCGCGTGGCGTTTTGTTGTATTACGATTTTTTTGGAATCCATCGCATTATTATAATTTCTTCAGTTTCTCGCACCTAAATACATATTTACGTCATACGCCATCTATATATGTATACTATAATAATCTATACATTGCGATCGACTAAAACCGCAAAAACGGTATACCATGACTGCTTAGACGTGTTTTCACGCAACCACACACGGCTTCGGTATAAATATATACCTTGCGGATAATATTCTTATTACAATATATTATAATATAGTGTGTGAAAAATGAAAATCACTGCTCGTATAAGTATGCGTTTTTAGAAATTCTTGCGTGCAGCCTTATACCGCATAAAAAAAATAAAAAGTTTATATTTTAGTATATTATGTTCTATACACTATATAGTCAAAATTATCTATGACGATCGTTTAGCGATCTAAGCACAAAAGATGTTTTCACACAAAAATACCTAATGTATCGCTAAAAAGACAATAATAGTTATATGCGTTTATTTGACTATGTTAATGTTCGACTAGTTCTAATATTAGTACTATGAATATGTTCATAAGTTCTTCTTGCTTTTCTTTTTTAACAACTGAGCGCTACTATAATATAAGTTAGACAGTTCTGCAGAATTCATTATAGACCAATGGCTTCATTTGGTTGGCTGAGGAGTGAGGGGGTTACTATGTACGTACGTTCATCCTAATTTAGTCTCCATATACTATGTTAAAGTATGTTAAGAGGACGTCACACCCGCGTGTGTTGTCTCCGTCTTACACACGATATAGACAAAACGCGTTTATGCAGTCCGAGTAGAACTCGCTCAATTTTGGTGTTAGAATAAAAACACCTATTATAAAATTAAAAGATGACAGTATTTTAAAGGACAAGAAGGTGTGTTTTTTTTTATGTCTTTAGTTTATGGACATAATATAGGATTATATATGGGAAGTTTAAAAAGTATAAGCAATATACATTATACATACTTCAATACTTCCACCGAAAGTTCTAGTCGGCACTTTCCGTACACTATTACTTGTTACTACTTACTACTACAAATTAAATAGGTATATAATGTAAAATATTCGATAATTCTGATTAATACTCATATTATATATAGGTTAGGAGGTTCTATAATATGTAGGCATGCCTACTATATGCTGAATAGTTTGCTCTATAGTCTATCAAAAACTTAAACGACTGCTGTCGTCCACAAGTCGGATATACTGAGGATCGTATATTATGCAGAATGTTAAGCAATATGACCCACAGCAGTCCGTCCGGTTCCCATTACTCTCGTAATCACGTCGTGGTCGCGCGTTCTTATATTATTATATACGTTTAGGTACCGTTGCGTACGACAAGTGACAACAATAGGAGACACTATTTCAGTCCACGTGCCTTCTTTGCAGCGTGTACATAGTAGTAAGTAGTACCCTCTGACTCTGTCGTAGCAGTTTTTTGCTATTTTTTTTCCCTCCAGAGTCCGATCGCTTGCGTATCGCATTATTATCTTAAATTCTATGGGCCGCAGCGCACATGACGAGCGTGTTTTGTAAAGAGGATAGCCCTTCGGCCGCGTTCAATATTCAAAACGATGCGTTTTACCTAATGTATATATATAATATACGTGTGTCGTGTACCGTATAAGACTATAGTGTATCATAATATACTGCCGCCGGTCATCGTCCTCTTTTTTGGTGGTTTCACGATCTGATTAATAATAATAATTGTTGAAAAAAAAATAGTACATCCATAGCCAAGAGAGTAAGAGACACATTTAATAAAAATATTAACCCAAATTTCTATTATGGAATACATCGTATCGTTATCTGATTGTGCGTACGAATATTAATAAATTGATGTCGAAAAAACAGCGTCAGTGCAGGCGAGCTTAAGATTGTAGCGGCATTCTTTGGTTTAATTAGAAGCTCAAAAACAAGCAGCCCTCAGTAATGGAATTTCAGGTTTAGTAAAAAAAGGAAAAATAACCAGTTTTGTCATTTTACACGAGAACAGTCGGGCTCGGTCACAATTACCTGCGAAATTTTGCATATGTATGTAATATGATAAATATATAAATGTTTTAACGTCGATGGCGGTATAAAGGTTAAATCTGTGGTAAAGCCAGTTTGCTATTTTTTTTCTTTATCTCCGGTGTACCACTTCGTGTTGACGGAGTGCGTTTTAAAAGTTAAAACCATATTTGATTAGTTATCGCCCGTAGAGAGTAATTGCCAATACTAAATATATAATATATTCTCGTATACCTATAAGTACATATTATATTGGCAACGTTGCTTCAATAACTCTCAATTTGGTCATTATATTATTATTATAATTTTTTAATTACATATATATATATATATAGTGCAACTACAGATTAATTATATTATTTAGATTTAGTGTAATATTTTAAACTTGATTTAGAAACACGATGATGTGAACATTTTGCAAAAAAAAATTAAATCGTTTTAAAAGAATTATCTTGCGGAACCCCTAACACGTATAACCAATTATTCATAATATTATTATATTATTACAAAGCCTGCACTTTTAAATAAGATGCCATTTATATTTTTGTTTTTTGCGTTTAAATTTAATTAAATGCTTATATGGAGCGTATCTGTGTTTTTTATTTTTATTTAGGATATGCTAAAAATAGTAGATCTAAACTGGTTTTGCGTTTGCATATAATGAAATATAGTTTTATGTAAATTTTTTTCTATGGACAAATGACAAACGATTACTCTCTCGTCGACTTCCCAATATTTTATTATTATTATATTTTATTATCAAAATATTAATATTTTAGACATTTTCTTAAGATTTAAATTTACTTATCTCATAGATAATACCAAAATGCTCAAAACACATGCAGTGCTTTTTTATAAAATTATAATAGAATTGTTCATGTTTATGTTAAAACTTAATATGTAAATCGTGATTCGTGACGTGTTTGAATAATAATATTATTATTACCAGTATATAGAGAAACAAATTTATTTAAAATATATTGATATCGATCTATATTTGCATATAATAAACGTATACGGTCCCAAGCGTTGGTATATTATATTATGAAATAGGTAATAGGCATAATCTGTATATTAATCTGTTATTACATAATAATGTAATATGCTTATATTATGCAGGACGCAGGTTATTATTATTTCTTGGTCGGAACCGATCTATCGGGTAAATCTATGACTGGATGTCAATTAATTAAAATTAAAATTCGATATAATATATTATAACTCAACATTAGAGAGTTCCTATAATATTTTAGTATGTGTACGATATTATAATAATCGGAACGGGATTAGAAAAGTGTTCTAATGAATAATGACTTCCTGCGATATATTATTATTATTCGTTCATAATATTATATACGCGTACGTGTATTACATTACAATTAATGTGGTGCACGTTTTCTACGTATAGATTTTCGTCAACAAATGAAAAAAACATTACCAAAAATGTGAATAAACAATGCCAATGCTCTTCGTATTATGTACGACGTGTAACGATTAATAAAGCGTGTGTATACCGTTGAACCAACTTCCGGTCCGATAACCTGGAAATTGAAAATCTGAACCACGCAATATAATATAATAGGTACGTAGGTACTAGCACGTATACAATATGAACAATTCGATGCTTTTTAATTACAATTTAACTAGCCCGAAATATTAAACGAAATTTAATAGATTTTTGGTCGTTTTACAACATATAGGTTGGTATAAAATTGCATAATAGTATACTATGAATCTATATGATGCTACTATAATACTATAATAATATGATACAGTATATTATTCAATATTTATGTCGTTTTAATAAATTATAAATAAATAAATTTATGATCGTATTATATTTTTCATTGTTTTCATAATTTTAATATTATTCTTCTAAATAACTGTAATTTACGAGAACGAAAAAAATGTTTGTTCTTATATTATTATGAATAAATGTTCTTCGTTTATAGTATTCGAAATGGGAATACCAATAATGGTAAATCTGACACCTGCAATACGAATGTCATATAAGTATTTTAATTAAGACCTGGCCTGTTCTAATTTAGCTCAATCATTAAAACCGTTAGTCATTGGATAAACTTGAGTACTTGACCCTCGCACGGCTTTAACAGTACCTATGTCCAAATTTTTAAATATTTAAATAGCTAATTAAATTCGACACTGTTGAATAAATTATTTTTTTATATCCGTATAGGTAGTTGAATCGCCAATTTAACGGTAATGTTGATGAGTTGCTATTTTTAAACAAAAAATATCTTTTTATTTATTTTTTACTATTTCAAATTTAAGATAAGTTCGTTGAAAAAAATCTCGAGATGCTATCCAATAAATAAATATTTAGAACACTGTAAGTCTGTAAATAGTATAATATCACAAGCAAAAATATATTGTTCGATCTTTATTTAAAAAATGCATATTTTTTTACCAAAATAAATATTTTGTTTAAAGTAAATTTTACCTAATTATATCGGATGTCTTTTGTACCAATCATATTTGATTCAAGGGTGTTATTAAAAAGTCGAATAATACCTTGACGAATAAAGAATAATTTGTTTAACAGTTTAACCCAGTGTATTGCAGGAACTTGGTAAATAGGTACTATATAATATGTTTGTTTTATAAAACGGTTGATCAAAACCCAAATTTTGTTGGAAGTTATGTTAATATTTTAAAACATTTCATAAAACGCCTTACTATGATTTATAAAATGTGTATAAAATTAACATTTATGTACATATCCTAGTCAATAATATATTGATGTATACGTTTGTATAATTGGTAGGTTGGCTGGTAACGTAGGTACCCGCAGGTGCTCTACCTACAGGATTTGCCATTGCCGGATTTCGTCATTGTTGAACTACATACCAAAATTGACTAATATCAACATTTAAATGACCATATAAAATATTATATAATAATTAGAGAAGTGGCAAGTAAAAGTTCAAAAATATATTACCGACTAACTTTTATCTTTACTTTGTTTGAGTTTGTTAATATTTCTGTAAACAAACTTTTACTCGAATTTTTTTAATCATAACGCGCACTTGGCAGTTGGAAAAAAATGCGTGTGTTGCACTCGAATAAATGATATAATACATCAATTTTGTCTGTATATAGTCTATGTTTGAATGCAGTTGTCATCTGCAGAATGTAGACGACTCCGAGACTGCGCCACTCGCGTATTATATATTATACGACATGGCTGCATATGCTGTGGGTCTAACTACGAAAAAAATCAAATAAAAAAAACCCGCAAAGATAATACAAAACTCGCGTCGTCGTTGCATGCCCTCCGCGAAACTCGACACTAGTCAGAGAAATCGTATACATTTTTGCCCGCCTGGCCTGTCACTGCAGCAGTGTCGACTCCCGTGTCGCAAGACGAGTTTGCGTATATATGTATCTCTCTCTTTCCTCGGTAGGTATGGTACGCTTTTCGGGCGGTTAATTGATGTGAATCTGAAGAAAAAAAATGGCGTCATAAACGGATTTTTCGGTGAAATATACCCAAATGTGGGCTGCGAAAGAAGCTACTATCTTGCTGCAAGCCCTCCACCAGCACACCGCGGGAGGAGGAGTGTCGTGTGCTGTATACTCGTTTAATGAATGTCGCCGCGGTATAGAAGTAGAAAAAAATTTAACTTGTGTGTGTCCGCTTGTAACGGTGTGCAGCGTTTGATGAAACCGCTCTCCGGATGCACACGCACGCGCGCGCGTGCGATCACGGTCGGTATTACAAATCTTTTTCTGCCGTATATAATAATATAATAGTTCGAATAATATGAGCGCGCACGGCCCCGTATTAATTAGTATAGGTATATCATAATATTATTTATTTATATGTATACCAATGATATGTACGTTCGCGCATTCCCGCGCGGTGGCCTAGTTTCCTTAATGAAAATAGCGACGACGTAGGTACCTATATGAAGAAAAAACGCCGTGTACGACTGGCGCGCGTGTAACGTTTATAATGATATTAAGCGGCGTGCTATACACACACACACACACACCAAAACACACACACACACACACACACACATGCAATAATAATAATAACTGCATTCGTACATATATGTATAATATAGTCGTCGGCATATAATTAATATACAGTGCCGAGTAGCGAGTATATATATTTATGTATGAGACACAAGAGACGGTGGTGACTCGGGAGTTCGTGTGTATAAGTGTATTATACAGGATGGTATTCTTTTACATCGCACTTAACACTATACAGTGGCTATTTCCTTAACATGATAACCTAACATTTTATTTTACCATATACGAGGAACTGAGCCACCAAAGACCGAAACCAGGAGTGGAACTGCATTATACGTTTATTAGTCCTTATAATCACCCCAAGCTCCAATGCAGTTTATTTTATAAGTACCCACCCTTCATCAATTTTACAAAAGTTGTGTGGCTTATATGCGCGGCTGATGGCCTTTTCTCGCTTATTTCCATTAGCAGGAAAATGTTCAGTTAATTGACTTTGCCTTCGTGGATAAGCTGATTATTATACATCTTAGATCCATATTCCTGCTTCCTTCGTGCCCTTGTTTTCAACCTTTACCGAGTGGAGTAACCCTTAGCTAAAAGTTATATAGAGAAAAGTTTGAGTGTTCTGACCATATAAGAATCGTTCTGTATGTACCTATAATACATTGAGTATATGTCTTATACTTATACTTATATACAATATGCGTTGTCGAATCGCGGTCACCGTGCAAGTAGATCACCGCAACCGTCGGAGGTACGCTCCGAGCCCGCGGGACGTCCTAGCCGCAGGACCCCGGAGAAAGGGTTATTATAAGGACAAAAAAGAATATGTGTGACAATCGCATATTATTATAATAATCGCGTGTACCGTATGCACAGTCGTCAAACCACAGCCTGCACCGCGGGTCCAAGTCGACTTTTTATTTACGGTCCTCGTCCTTTATAATCTTCCCTGTTATAACTATACCTATATAATAGTGCGGCGAACTAGATTTCGACCAAACGTGACTGAATTCTCCACGTGCATATAAAGCCGCGTGTATTACGATATTATGTATGCACGTAGTGTAAATTGACACAAAAATAATAAACAGTTCGGTTTGGCCGAGTTCAGACACCGCGTCGAATTAATATAATATACCTGCACACAATCGTCGTCGATAGTATATAGGTATTTTATCGAGCGAGCTATACGCACGACGCGTATTAATTCGACTTTATTTTTTTATTCCGAACAATTTTCACCTTATTAATATACCGCTGACAGCTCCGCCGCAGCCACTATATAATATATTATAGCCGTTAATCATCATTCCGCAGATTGCATTTAATCGATTTCTGTGCGGAATGAGATAAGTATATTCGAAATTTGCGAACGATTCCGATACAATACAGTGTACTTGGTGTATACGAATACGATACAGCGAGGTTATTTCATATTATTGTCTATTTATTATCATTATTAGCTCGCTTGCACATTAAATATATATATATATCGATATCTGTTTAAGGTTGTATTTACTCCGCGTCGAAGCGAGTGTCGTTAAAATAAACCTTTATTCACGAGCACACGACATTCGTATTTGCTATTTCGTACAGGTAGGATCGTTATTGTTGTGTACTATGTACAATTTCATTATCGTGTTACAATTATTGCCATATCATAATATTATTATGTCTGTAATATTTCGTCATTATATATTATTATAAAAGTGTCCTTCGCGCGTAGGGAATAAACTTCTTATTGTATCCGTTGAAAGTGTATTAAATATATTTTGAATGCGGTCAAGCAAAAAAAAAAAGTTAAGCCAAGACGTACCTCCTACCTAGGTAATTATCGACTGAAAAAGAGTTTGGTGCTAGTCAGGGCCATTTGAATTACGTTTTTGAAAATATTGGTTTAGGACTTTATTATTACGACACGAAACGTGGACCAAAACTAATAAAAAAAACACGAAGACGGTTTGTAATTATTTCTTTTTTCTTTTACTGTGCAGCATTGCTCATTAAATAGCTCCCTGCATAGTGCACGCGTTAATGACTATATCATTACACGTACTACACGAGCATACTTAAAAACTTAAAAATAAATACCTTATTAGAATTTCCTTAGAATTCCACGAGAAATATTGACGTGACAACTATCATGGTCATGTGAGACAAAACGAAGAAAGAACTGCGCAGAAGAATAATAATATATTATAGAGTACCAACTTACATTACGGGTTTTTTTCAAATGTTAAGTATATAAAATCGGTTGTTCGATACCACATCACCAAACAGGTGCACTCTTGCTAACGGATAGATATTTAGAGGAGAGAATAATAGAAAGAAATTCTTGCCGGTGGAGATAGATCGTTTGGGTATTATTTTTTTTTTCCACCGACGATATTATTATATTATTATTATTACGTCTGAGAAGAATTCTATATACAACGTACGTGCTCGTATATTATATATTATGTACTGTTTAGGGGCCGGCCGGCTGCAGTCCATAAATATAGGTACAATTAAATCCCTTGCAGACGAAAGGGATTCGTCGAAATAAAAAAAAAAACAACTTCGTTTTATCCTGTCGAGTGATTTTTATGCTTGTGAACAGCGTTTTTATAATTTCTATTATAAATCATCAAGAATAAACCCGCCGTGATGAGTAGGTACCTATACTTATACATAATAATATTACCCACCTATATATATATAATTTGTTCGTCTCTTAGAATAATATAGCCGCGTGGCGTGCTGGTGTCTCTGGCAATGTTCATTCTATATATCTTTATATAATATCCAGCAATTTAGTTAAAGAATCCACTGCCGTTCGTCCGGTTTAAATCTGAATAGTGTAAATATTTCACAGGAATATGTGTAGAATTATATAGGTACATAATAATATACATATAGCATGTGATGCATCACGCGCATATTTCGATCTTGGCGTGTCGCCCGAGAACGACCTGCGGATGGCTGCGACGCAGAAGTCGTACGTGAATGATATTAAAAATAAATGTCGATTCGGAAGCGTATCGTGACGGATTTATTTTCTTATAATTATAATGGGCTATGCAGTTACGATACGAGAACACCAAAGCCTAAAGTCGTGTGCAGTAAGAGACATTCTATAATTATAGTACGGAATTCGATCAGCACATATAGCTTCTCTGCAGCGGTCCACCGAAAAATGTCTCCTTCGACTTCTGACAATTTTTTTTTATCGTTGCAGTAGGATTGCAGTATTTATTATATTTACCATAGTTTTTAATATTTGAAACTAGCGTTCCAGTATAAATATATATTATACGCCTAAAAGACATATTATACTACTCGCTGGATTGCGATGAAATAATGACACGCTATATAATATATATAATACATTTAGCGCGTGTCCTCCGAACTTATTATAATTATACGTGTCGACGGTGACGGACTAATAATAATATAGGGATAATAGTTTATGTAAAATGTATATATAATGCATGTAAGCACATGGAACGCGCGTTCTAAATATTCCGTCGTTGGAATTCACTTCGTGGTGTCGCGTTACGAATATAATATAATATATGTTATTAATGTGATACTCGTCCATGCACAGAACTCATTAAATTAATGTATAGGACGTCGACTGTTTCATTGTTTAAATGCCAGACGGGTGACGATAACAACAACAATTTCAAACAAACATTATCTTAAAACGACCTTTCATTATCCATGCAACGGTGCAATTTTTCAATAATTTCGTATAAACTTTTCTTCATTAGAAATATAATATTTCACAATCTGTAAGTTAAATAAGTCGTACATACACACAATTAATAATCAAAAGCAATGTGTTGATATAGGTGGGTGGTTATTTAGTTTTGCGTGAAGAATCCATCTATTGATGAAACTTTAGTGTATGTGGGTGTATTTATTTAAATAGGAGGTCACGGCACTATAGGTCACCCGGGGTCACCTGGGGTTGTTAGAATGGTTCGGAGATGACAATTGAAAGGATAGCGACGGTTGACGATTTTGGGGTAGAGTGGTTTAGCATTTTGTACAGTTGGAATTGAGATGTCTTTGTGTAAAGCGTGATTTGAGATGATATAATATATTCCTAAGGGT
>WHPZ01586643.1:8581-23590 GCA_016617965.1 Macrosiphum rosae | reverse complement strand
CAATTGAAAATATATTAACATAATATTACTATGATTTATGGTGGTATCGTAGGAAATACTATAGAAAATATTGGCTAACTATCTAATGTTTATTCAATTGTTATTCCTTTATCAAAAGGAACTATTAATAGTATTGTAATTGATATTGTGAATGTCAACACAAAAAGTTTTTTTGAAAGACTTATCGTGATTTGTATGCAATAGTATGCAACATAATATTTGATTTCGTATTATTTCATAGAGCCTATTTATACGAAACTGAAGTTTTTAATTTTATTGGACGATTTATCGTATCATAATATGATACGATAAATATATACGACATATATATGTCTGATATTGTGAGCTGTTCAGGTTTTTTTGTCAGTATATAATCCAATGAAATCGAATATTTCTCGGGTTAAAGTTGCTAAATTTGTTGGGATATGCTTTATTAGATTATGTCTATGTTATTTGAAAGTTGTATTTGGGACTTTTTGGGTGAATCACATTACAGTGATACCTGTAGGTATACAACAGATATTTACCGGACCATCTTAAGTTTCCGTTAAGCTGTTTTACTGTATTATTAAAACGAAAATGACATGTATATGTACAGTGGTAAAAATATGTTTTTAAAAAAAAATTTTTTTAAGGTGTAATTTATTGCTCGATATCAGTGTTATTTTTAATTTGTATTTATTATTGTTTGAAATTCGTGGTTATTCATATTCACAATCGAAAGTGAGCTTATTCATAATTCTCGTGTGTGATTTATTTAAGTTCAAAATATTTAATGATATTTTTGTTATTTTTGTTTTTAACGGTTTCGACAGCTGTTTTATTTTGACTCATTATGACAGAATGACAAAGTCAGTTTGGGCACAAAGCATCTCCATCGGGAAGCTTAGGCGAGTAATATTAAAACATAAAAGCAATAACTGAGAGACAAGGATTTAATGCCCAATCCAGGGGTGTATTTTTGAGTCTTTTTCTGAGTGTTCAACAAACAATAATTAAATTACATCTACCAACTAGAATATCGTATAACGTCTTAACTTAATAAAAATTAATTTAGCTTATAGCATTTTGTTCAGTTTTGTTAGATCTCCAATGGTTTGAAAACGACTATTCGGGTTTGTTCCATATATTTTCTAATAGTATTGAATCATATATGCACCATAATAAGTCACAATTTGAAGGAATTAGAAAACAAATTGAAAACGAATACTAAGACACAAGTGTTTTCAAACAGAGTTTGTTGAGATAATGGCATTAGTTTCCAAAACTAAACTATTTGATTTCACAGTTAAATACTTTAGAAGCATATATTAATATATTATATAGATATATATTTATCTGTGCTTGGTGCAAGAAATGCCAATATAACATTTCGACGAATTTGAGATTATTTTACCGAAGTCATTAAAATTTGATTATGTTACTTGTGTTAAAATGGCCAATGTTTCTGATGCGGTTTGACCCAATTAAATTTGACATTGGAAATAATTTGAAAATCAAAAAACTTTGAAAATAATCGGTAGAAGTATATACTATAGTTAATATTATAGACCCATTTTGATATTGGTCACGTATTATCTATAGCCATTACATTATAAATTTCGAAATCGAGTAATAAAGTTTATGTAAATATAATATAATAAGTTACTAACATAAAGATTTATGTGCAATTGAATATTATTATTAGGTATTTATAAATAAGTTATGTTATTAATTATAAAAAATTGTTTATTTTAAATTTTAGTTTTTGGCCAATGTCGAACAAAAGTTGTTTTTATTTTTTTTCTGGGTAGCCTATGTCTAAATAAAACTTACACATTTGTAGTTAAAACCCAAATGAAAGTAATACAATGAAATAAAAACTAATTTGATTAAGTAATAGCATTTTTAGAGTCTCTATTTAAAATTTAAAATGTTTGTATTTATTTTAAAAACTGGCAAATTTATTTATTTTTTTAATTCCTAAACATTATTAAAATATGACATTGGCCTTTCTTGTACCATAAGGCACATGTATAAATTATGCGGTGTATTATAGATTAATAGATTTGAATTAACAGCTTAATGGTATTACTAAATACTAATGTAGGTATTCATTTCAATTTGAAAGCATTAAAGAAAAAAAAAAATCGTCTATTATATAAACTTAGTCATAGTATTAGTTTTAAAATTGATATTATTCAATACCCATTTTTCCACTCCCTAGAACTTTTCAAATACATGAAAAAAATATGAGACTTATCTAATACCAAAAAAAAAAAAATGATTCTTCAACAGTGGTGTGCCAACATAGTGTGTCTATCTATCACGCCGAGTGATAGAAATTTGTAGTATGCAAACCTTTTAAAACAATGATTATAATAATACTCATAATTTATAAGATACCGGAAAAGGGACCCTATGGTATTCACAATCCCAGAACAAAAAATGAGAAAAGTTGCGTCTAAAGCATAATATCCGGTCCGCATATTTAAGTCACATATTTTAGAAATACTGTACTTATTACCAAAATATTATTCTAAATGATTTAGTTCTTATCTTACAACACATTTTAGTCGAACGTCGTTAATACGCCAAAAAGATTTAATTTTGGAATCTATCCAGAAATTCTAACAGCTACAATTGAAGCGATCTCAAAGCTCATTGTATTCATCGATGGAGCTTGGCTCAGACATTATATAATAAGAATTAATAATCCTACAATAATACATATTAATAACAATATATACATTTCAAGTAACTAATACACAGTATAACTTGTAAACCAAAACATTGTAGCCTAGTATATAATCGTTGTCCCAATAAACATAAATAAATGTTAGTTTTAGATTGAAACTTGAATTGACAATACTATTAATAACAAAAGAATATTAGACCTTTTTTATTTGATTTCTATATAATGGATTTATACCATCAATACAGAGTTATAAATTATAACATAGACAATAAACATTTACTTTATGTAGTGTTACCGTCTACGGTGTGTCTAAACAAGGATGAAAATTCCTTAATTGTACTAAATTGATCGTCAATATACATATTTTTATGCGATGTGGACTGAGTCAATAAAAAATAGCATATTAAAATAGAATACTGTAATAATAATGTTCATGAAGATGTAAAAGTTCATTATTCATATTATAATTTTGTATGAATAGTATTCACGTTTAGTAAATTAATTTATGCAAATTCGAATTCATTTAAATATATTATAAAAAGGGAATACGCGTGTTTCGACAATACTACTATGCACATAATTGTATTAATAATTTACGGAAAATACCATAATATGGTTAACAGCATAATATTTATTTAGTGTATATTATGTTAAGACTAATAAAGTAATAAAAAAATAAGCCATCTGATTTGTTTATTAATGGATTACCTTAAGTATACATGAAGGGACAATTTTTTTAAGAGATTTATCAGTGTTGTTTTGGTAGTAAGAAAGAGAAACTGGCCAAATGGAAAATATTGTATCTAACATATTATAACGATTGTCCACTTCTGTAGTATTTTTCATTTTATTTTTAAATTTACCAATTCAAGACTCGTCGTGTTTTCAATGTTTTTGTACGCTATATTTTTAAACATTTTATTTGTACATATTACTATGTAACTAGAAACTAGGTAATAAATTTTCACAATAAACCACTGAGGAGACTAGGAAAACTAATTTCACCCAACTCAGACTTCTATATTTGTTCTCTTCTTAAGTTCTAGAGCTTAAGTAGTTTTTATAAAGTTTAATTATTTTATTTCTAATTAAAGTATTTATTGCCGAAAGGCGAAACATTTAAATTGTATGGTTAATTGTATTTTAGTTTAAGTTCAAATTGAAAAAAATGTATTATTTTAAAACTGAAATATTGAAGTGTAACACAATGAAAAGATAATAAAATGGTAAATTTTAATTATGTTTACTACAACTCAACACGCAACAATATTGCTTACCTAGGGCATCCGTCAAAAAGGACGTCCGCCTTGTTGGTTCAGAGGTCTAGTGGTGTGGTAAATGATTAATTGCAGCCTATATTAGCAAAACGACCATGGACCTTCCACAACAATGCGTCAACGGCGTGGATAAGGTTTTTTCTTTTTTCATTTTTCTTTTTAATTATTTGTTTTCACTAACACTGGCTATTTTCTAGAAAGTTTTTACGGATTCCATTATGTGTTTGAAACTAAAAAAATTTAATTTTTCATTTATTACGAACACCCAAAAATCTAATTTAAATTAATATTGTTAATGGGATAAGCGATTCGCTGAATAGTGAATATGTTTTGTACAAAAAATGGTCAAACAATCGTGATAATCGATTTTTCGTCATAATGATAAATATATTGATATTTAAGTAAGTAAGTAACAGAAAAAATTATTGTTATATGGCGTGTTAATAAAATATGTAAGTACTTAGTACCTATCCTTGGAAATATTTCATCCGTGATTTATTTTCCAAGATTTTAAAATCAAGTATACTAAACTATTCAACATTAATTAACATAATATGATCTGACATTATAAGTACTTAAAAAATGTTATATTTTTGTTTTTGGAATGTTCATATGACAATATACTGTAACACTTCTATACCAGCTAATAATGAGAAAATTATTCATTGTTATTATACTTGGCAAAGCAGCAAAAATTCATATTATTCATCAAAGAATAGAAGTTGTTTGAAAAAATAACCTACATGGAATTATGAAAATTCGTCATTAATATAGTTATTCAATTTTAATTTTAATTATGATAATATGATATTTACCTAATGCTACTGTTAAAATATAATTAATTTAACTTCTCTGTGAATAGTGAACATTTTCAACATCAGAAATTAATGGTGTGCATACAACACTTACTGGTGCTATAATAGTGTTATCGTGTAACAAGTTCATCAAATATAAACTCGATTTTTAGCCACGCAACGAATCGCCAATCAGGAAATCGTAAAACTCTTACTGAACATGAGAACTGAGGGTAAAAGTTATTTGAAAGTTAAAAGATAATCATATGTGATATCGGTGCAAATGTAAGTAAACACCTATACCGGCTAACAGTGAAAAACTTTTTGTTTCAGTCTATAACAACCCATATTATTATGGCTCGAAACTCCTCTCTGACCGCGTAGACAATGGACAAACGCACAATATTCGTAGGAAAGCATCGTCGTGCACACGTGACAACGATCGTCGGTGGTCGAGATGCACATTATATTATTATACATTTACTGTGACAACCATTGAAATTATATATCCCGGTAAACTAGTGCGCGTGAATAGGAATATATAAGAGGGTATAGGTACAGAGTGATGGAATTTCAACTTTTTTTTACCCCATCATCGATAGCCCGTTGATTAATCATCGCACAGCACAATCGGATAGATTAATCATGTCATCGGATGTGGTGGCATATTGAACACTGACTGCAAAATAATCCCTTCGCCAAGGGTGCGGCTCGAGTCACGCGTAGGGAAACCGCGAGAAATCTGCAGCTAGGTAGACGTCGCCCACACAATATTATACAGTGTAAAATTATTATGCCGAATAATTATTATTCACTGAATAATGCGGGGAGTATTTTTTTTTTTAACACATATTTTTCGAAACGGTTAGGTTAGAGAAACCCCCAGTGCGAATTAGCATTATGAATAGAATATGTACACACGCGGGACGTGGGTTATAAAAGAGAGATTTTTCGACGTATGCCACACATTTCCATACACTCGTGTTTAACGTAGTTAATTCAAGGTCTTGTACAAAATGTGTGTATTTTAAAAAAAAAAAAATATACCAAAACGTACGGACGCTTAAAATATATTATAATATGTGGTTTACAAACTCATAAAATCTCATTTATTATTTTTTTTAAATTAAATTGCGATAAATATCAAAGTATTCTTTTTTTTAATAATTTATAAAAGTGGACTGGAAAAATCAAGTTAACATTTTTAAATGTGTCATTTTTTTCTCTAACGATCACACATTTAACACACTATATTATGTTATCTAAACTGTTATTCATATATTTATTTCGCTTTTACTCATTGTGCCAATAAGTACAGATTGTAAATTTCTTAAAAAAATATATATAAGTATTTATTTATACGTTATTATTTATAGCTAATCAAATCAATATGTAGATTGTTAAATGTCATAAACATTTTATTTTATAACACAGAGCTATAGTTTCATAGATTATATTATCGTATACTTATAAATTATAATATAATATCCGTGAATGCACCTACATTGTATATTATAATATTATGTATAGAGTTATTTGTATACGCTTATATTAAAATTATATATAATTATAATTCATATTATATTTTATATTTAATGACAATAATTAATGTACAGTAACTGTGATCTGCTGGGTATTTTAATAAATACGTACTATGGTATGTTTATTAGTCAAATATATTTATCGGAAAAATAAACATCTACAGATTTCATAAATAAAATATATAACTGAGAGTAGAATTGATATTTTTCACCGTTCGTACTTACTAGTAAAAACTTATATAAATATATTACAGTTAATAGGTAAGTAGGTACCTATAACAACTAACAAGTTAATAGTTATAGCACTGATCAAAAACTTGTGTTGACCACGGTATGTACACAAAACAGAGTTGTCAACGTTAACTTATGCACTTGATAATATTATTATACACGCATCTACGTACAATACACGTATACTGTGTTTGCGAAGGAGCTTTATGCTACCTATTATGTCAAACTTTACATCCTATACAGATATGTAACGATAATGCCTCAATGTGCTCGGTTGGGAAGGGGGGGAGATGTCGGAATTATATATTTGAAAACACGACGTCCTCTGGAACGATCGAGCCGAGTAGGTGCTATACGCCAAAACTAAACGAAGCCAATAATGGATATTTCGCAGTAAACAGGAAATCGTTAACTGCTTTTGTTTGTTTACGGATGCGCACCAAAGAAGCGACCGATATAATTTTAGGATGGAAACGATCGAGAAAAAATATATTATTCGCTGAACTAAAAACTGGGTCAATTATTTTGCAAACGTGGTATTGCATTCATTAAAATGTATTATACAGGATGTCTTACATCCATGTTCTGTGTAGGTATGTGACCGTCAATGAGTTTTTTAAAATCAATATTTTTGAAGCATGATTTGTAAAAAATCATGACCCTATATGAAGATAATGAAGATAAGACCTGTTAAAGAGTAATATTAATTTAAATTTGTCTTGTTACAAATCGGACAAAGCCAAGCTATATAACGAGTTTATGTACAGCTGATTTTAAAAGTTAATTATTTATTCAAATAGTTTTGTATGCATGATGCTTCTTAAAGTGTAAGTTGAGTAGAGAAGTTTAATAATATCTACGCCAGGCAGATGTGTCCTAGTACAAAAAGGAGGAGGACACTGTACATACAATGCACGAGAAGGAGTTAATTTAAATAACTCAATAGGTCAATAATGATATTTATTAAGAATTTAAATTACGTCTTAAATGAAAACCAAAATAAATGTATTTGATTTTTTTTTTATTATTGAAAGTAAAGGCTTCAAAACTATGGGTTATCAAACTACAGTTGAAACGCAGAGATAAAAACAGGTTAAGGTATCTGGTTTATAATTTATATTATAAAAAAACAGTATGATAATAATATTTAAATATTTAAAATGAAAAGACAATATTTTTTTAAATTTTAAATGTACTCAAAATAAATCAAAACTACAGTCCCTAGACATATTATTATAAATTACTATTAAATAAACAGAATTTGAATGTATTATATCTTTATTACTATCGGAGTTTTAACAATTAATAAATTCTCGAGGGACGAATCGTATGTATTATACTCTATTATACTTTATTGAAACGAGCTAAATGTTTAAAACTATTTTATAATTTTTAATACTGGAATAAAATTTTGATAAATCACAAAATATCTAATTGCATAGAATTATTATGAAATCTATGGACGTTAAGAATTAAATTGACTTTTAATAATTAGGCTATAACTTAAAATAATAAGTATTAAAAATAATTATGCATTTTAATAGGAGATATTTTATTTCAATTTATTCAAAACAAAATGCTTATGTATGTAAGTAAAATTGTTTTACATCTTTGAGACGTAAAATGAACATAATTATTGCATTAAACTTTTGAAACAATAAAAACTTTGTATGAATTATGAATACGACGACACCATTTGTTGTTTATGATTAATTAGTATTTAGTAGTCATATTTTCAATGGGCTTGATTAACTTTTGACACATTAAAAATAATACATTACAATTTAGATTTATTTTAACACAATCAGCTGGAACTCAAACGTTTACTAACATGGTAAAAATGTAATAATTATTTTTAATTGATTAACGTTCCGAAGTCCGAACTCATGTCACAACACTCCAGTTATTCACTGACTTACAGCTATAATATAATATAATATAATATATAAAACTATTATTTAATGTTGTACTTGAAGGTTAAAATTTCAACGGTACATCAAAATAAATCATTTACAAATAATAATTCTAATTTGCAAATATACCATTCATTGCAATAAGGCTTTACTAACAGGTTAAACTTATTATACATGGAACGCTGTTCACGATTATTCCGTAGGCACAACTGTATCTTTTTAGAAAAAATGTATATTATATATTTTTGAAATATGTAAATTTGAATTTTGGCTTTACATAGTTCGTTTATGGGAAATATAATAATATACTCAAGTGTTATTTAAAAACAAACCTTTAGCCACTTAAGCGATCTTACAATTTTAGTATTTATTATTAGATTGCATTCAAAACCCTTGAATGGCTGTAAATCTGTTTATACTGAAAGTGTACACAAACTTTTGTGCGATAAACAGTCAATGTTGTTAGTAGATTTGATTTTAACTTATTTCTCTTGTTTACTTAACGTTTATAAATATCTTGTTCTTCGAAACTTAGTAGTACAATTTATAACAATGAGTTAATTCAATATCTAAAGAGAAAAACGAATGTAATAACGTTAATTATATATATTTTTTAAATAACATAAACGATAACCATAATTAAAACAATTTGGTTTGTTCATTTTGGATTTTGATGAATGTATTGGTTTTACGATGATATGTACCAATTTTTTTGTATTTGCCATCACTTTTTGGAGCAGTAAAAATGCTTCTATCTTCAACTTTGAGGGGGATTTCTGGTAGAAATCTGAATTCAGGCGGTACATTGAGAAAATAAAAATTCCTTATATTTTTGAAATTAATCGTGGGGAAAAAATATGGAAAACCAGAAAAATAAATGTATAACAAGTTTCGACAAAAACTATCATTTTTATCATTTTTACCAAATATTTATATTTGAATATCCTAAACATAATTTAATTTCCCAAATTGTTCAGCTCATTTTAAGTCATTTGTAGACATTACAAATTATTGAATTTTTTAGTTTTTATTGATAATTAAATGTGCATACTAATTTTTATGATCGATAAAAAAAGCTTGACAATTTATTACAAGGCTCTTTATGTCAGTTATTAAAGCATTTTGAAAATAGCAAATATATACGTGGGTAGGTACAGTTTTTTTTTATAGACATTAATTGAAGTTTTAGTTTTGACGAAAAACAATGGTTTAAGTTATTATACAGGATAGGTACAGTTTTTTTTTTTTTATAGACATTAATTGAAGTTTTAGTTTTGACGAAAAACAACGGTTTAAGTTATTATATATTAATAAAAAAATTATTAACCTTTGTGATTTTAAGCTTTTCGTCATTGAATATATTATTATTAATTTCTATACATAGGTAATGCAATTTTCAAAATATTTAGAATAGTTTAAAGCTTGTTATACCACGAACTTATTCACACCGTTCTATGGTATTGACTTATTAAGTTCGAAAAGGTACACTCTAAACCTATTATACATCAGAGCGACTTCCATGGTTATTAAAAATTGTGTTTCGTGTTAGACACGTGTGCTTGGACTCGTAAACGTGGTGGTGTTTTAAAAAGCTATAGGTAGGTACCTATATTGCAGTTAAGTTATAACATTTCATTGAAATGTATCGTCAGCCACCGAGGGACACAAACAGTAAAATGTACTGCATGGAGAGGTATGTATGTATACCTACAACCTACCTACCAACGAAGTAATATTTGCAATGCGACTGTAAAAAAAAAAATGTCTTTAAGACCAATGTTTCAGTCGATTACCTTTTCAAACACGGTGGCGATGTATGTTTTGTGCGACAAACGAGTCTTTATACGTTTTCTTGTTTATCGCGAACAAATACAGGAATTGCAAACCTCCCTATACTCGTATCATACTGCACACGCGATCGTGAGTTGTCGTTATTATCATTATTATTGTTATTTTTTTTCACCCCTGGCTACCCCACATCCCTTCCGCACCCGACCATCGTATTCTTTACACTCTGAAACCTGTTCAAACAGTGCTCCAACAGTGCAGTGGCTTTGGGAGCGCTCGTTAAACGGCTCCGGTTCGGGGGCAATTTATTGTCTCTGAATAAATGTCTTCCGAATTTATTGCTCGTAATCTTTTATCGTTCGCTAGGAAAATACAATTTGACGTGCACAGGTAAACACTACAACATAACACAGCCTATACAGTATATAATGGCTGCGATGGCCAGACGGGATCAGACATTTCAATACTAATTCGACGTGACTGTTGTGCGGAATAATGTAGAGCACACATCATGCAAGCAAAAGAAGAATGAAGGTAGTCTTTCGGAAGAGATTTTACACACAAAATGTCAAGTCAATCACCAACACCAGTTAAACGCGCGCGCCATGTACCGTCAAAATATTTTAGGATGCTCGTGCGAGATTTCATACATTATTATCTTATAGCATGCGAACACTACATAGTGGAATTGTAACAGTATAATATAGTTTATAGTATAAAGCACATTAGACATGAACTACCTATAGAACAATATTTGTTTTTTCAAATTCAAAATTAAAAAAAAAAACTGAATTATACGTTGACTATACCAGAGAATCTGTTCCGGTTACAGGTTCATAAACTCTGCAGGGGCCCAAGGTCAGTTCAGCTAGTTTTGTCGAGACAGTTAGGTTAGTTTTAAAACTATGGCGCTTATTATTGAAATATCTTCTCTCGTTGTCTTCAAGATGTGAATCAAACAGTGAACTGCAGACAAACGAGACATACGTATTGTTTGAATTGTCAAGGGTTTTCACTCTCATGTAGGTACAACGTAGATTGGCGACATTATTTTGGGAAAGTTATTTTTGTGAAATTTGCAGCGATTCGTCCATTCGGGATGGCCTCTGGTCATTACGTCAACATATTTTCAAGTATAATATAATAATAATATAATAAAAATACAACTTTGCTACGAGTGTTGTATACGTTTTTTTTAGCAGATCACAAAATAGTGAATTTTATAATCCATTAAAATTAAAAAAATCTAATCATATTTTATATTTAAGACTCATTATCGTTGGTTAAAAGTTTTGGATACGTATTAACTACCTAATTATTAATTAGATATTTGATGCTTATGGTTATATGAAAAACCAACAAGATTTATTTAATGAACAATATTATAGTATAATTAATACACCTACGTAGTTGTATAGGTATCTGTAGGTAGGTAGTTTTTGTTTGTTTACACACAAAATTATTAATACAAATTGTATAATATTTTGCTTTGGAGGTTATTCCAATTCGTGACGCACATATGCTTGTTGTTTAAAGACGAAATTGTCTTGCAACTACCATTTTATATATTTTTATGCTTGAAGAAATTCTAATATATTTTATTATTTTTTTTTAATAGGTACCTAGGTTAGGCTAGTTTATATCGTAGTTTTATAATCGCTGATTATAGCACCTATATTAGTGGCAAACCGATACATAGTAGATATAATATTATTATGTTATTGTTAACGTTATATGTAAGAGATTTATTAATCGTTAATGTATGGTTGCAAAGGTGGGTTTGTGGTGTAAATATGAACTAGTATTTATAATCAATGATATTATACACTGTTGTACCTATAGGGGGAGGTAAAACTTAAAATAAAGCAGTTATAGGATCGAACACGTTTGTTCATATTTAAAACTAAATTAAAAATGTCAATACAAATTTGTTATATGAGTTAATGAATTATACATTTTAACGGTTGATAAATGATATTTATCAAAATAGAATTATATTCTTACATAGGTTATAATAAAACAGGCTAAGTGCGAGTCGGACTCGCGCACGAAGGGTTCCGTACCATTTTCTAATAATAATACTAATATAAAACTATATTGATGCAATACAGATCAGCGTTAGGATCTTAAAACAAACAGGATTATTGATAATAATATGTCTTTAAAATACCAGGCTGGAACTGATGAACGAAAACACTGTGCGCATATAATAATAATAATGTAATAATAAATGCAAAAGACGTACACCGCGGTAATAATTACGAAAGGTACCACGAACACGGCGTAGGTATATTTAGGTACCCGTAGCCCGCAATCAGTCCCGTGGCCACTGGTGTTATAATACATGTTGGCAACACTGCTTATATTATATATTCTGATGGATTTTTAGTATTTGCTATGATAGCGGCAACAGAAATATATCATTTGTGAAAATTTCAAATGTCTAACTTTCACGGTTCATGAGATACAGACTGGTCAGTGGTCACAGACAGACGGACGGACGGACGGAGCCTTAGTAATAGGATCCCGGTTTATAGAACGGAACCCTAAAAACCAGAATATAAAATTGAAAGTTCATAATATAAAAATAAGAAAAGTAGTCAGCTTTTCTATGGTACAGTTTAGTAAGACGTGTCGAGTGTACATCGCCACTGAATATGTCACTGTAATGTATATAATACGTACCGTGTATGAGTTAGAACTTAAATTTGAATTTAATGATAAATCATTGCATATTATGAATAACTATTCCAGGGGCGGATCTATGGGAGGGTTCAGGAGGTCAGCTGACCCACAGTTAATACTTTTTGATCAAATTGGCCTCTTTTCAGATCTTGAGTAGTTGGACACTTAAATAAACACATACAGAATAAATGAATTTTTTTTGTTTTATATACCTAGCACACAAGTATAGATTTCTTATTTGGTTTTAATAAGTGGCCCCTTGAAATTTCCTGACCCACAGTTTCCTAACTCTGGATCCGCCCCTGAACTATTCTGAGCGGAGACGATTTGTCAGCATATTATCATCATATAAATATATTGGTATTAATTATTATAGTAATTTATATTAACTTTGTTTTTTTTTTTTACGGATAAATTATAAATAAACAATTATAGCTGAAAATTAATCTAAATATTTATTGAAAATGTTACCTGATATTTTATATTATAATAAACAACAAAGTTTTAAGTCCTCATGAATAATAATTTTTAATTCTAACAAAGTCGACATTTGAACTTATAATGTCCATATAAAAATTATGTTAAAATATTATAATATTGTAAAAACAATACATTAATAGCCTCGCTCTGAATTTAAAAATTAAGTACAAAAATTTTAAATTTGTATGGCTAGAAATTTCAAAAGTTTTATGAAAATGAATCAAAACTTTAAAAAACTTAACAATTTTAAATTGTTTTCATTTTAATATACAATTTCTGGGTGGTTTTTTTAAAATATATTTTATGCTTTGAAAATAATATAATATAATATTATTGTGTATCTAAAATTAAATTTCTATTTACGACTAAATTCGATTAGTATTATCAATTCTTTAACTCAAGCCTGATATTTCTTCAATATTAATCATAGGCAGAAATCAGGTAAAATTATTATGGAGGAGTGGATAGCCAGCAACATAAGATACCTTTAAGTGATATTATTTAAACCTTATAATAAATAATATTCCGGCATTTCTTTGTTTTTTTTTTGTTTTTGGCTACTAAGGCGTAGTTATTAAGTCTATAATTTAATAACTAATAAAGGGGCTAAGACCTTCTCACCTCCCCACCGATTTTCTACAATGGATATAATACTATTAGTTATTATTTGTTACTCGTTAGGTTACCTTCATGTGCATGTACTAGTGTGTCGACTACGTAGATCCCGTCAGAAGCGTAGTCCAGTATCCACCAGATGGTCGGCATGGAATTGTTCAGCTCCCAGAATACGCCACGGCCGATCACAAATACCAAATTGTATAGAATTGTGACGGTTACTAACATAAGCCACTAAAAAAAAAAAAAAACATTAAAGGTCATAAGATAATAATAATAATTATGTAATACTGTAATAGTATTATTACATGACCGGGCTAAACAATATTTACCGGATTTGTTAAATGAGATGCATTTCGAACAGATTATGGGTTAAACTCATTTGCGTCATTATATTTACAGGTGGGTGATCCAGAAGATTTGGGTAGGACTTTTTTTTTTAATATTACCCATAGTCTCTTTAGAAACCCTGGTTTTTGGTAGATATTTATTTAAATCAGCGTTTTTTAAGTGGGCATTGGTCAAAATAATATGATGTTAGAATACTGTTCTAAGTATACTTATTCATTTTGTATTTACTATGAAATTTATTTTTATTCATATTATAATATTATTCATCTTTTTTATTCAAAAAAAAGGTTTAAAAGCAAACTGTATCCAGATTCCAAACTTTAAAGTTTATTAGTTTATTTAGTTTATTAGTTTAAGTTTGTAATTACATCCAGTTATTTAATTTAAAAGTGAAAATATCAATATTAAGTATTTATAAACTTATGATTCATTACAATATAATAATTTTATTAGAACAATTAGATTGAAAATTCGGCCTAATATTGATAAATAAGTAAAAAAAAATTGATTACCTAGCAAGTGTATGAAAGAATAATTGAAAAAATATGGTTGTATTCCATAAATTATAAAAATACATTTTTTTAACGGATAGGTAATCAAAAGCTGAGTCTGGACACTACTTGTAGGCTGTCTTTGTGTCCGTTTTAATTTTGGTCT